>CM065787.1:20746643-20864143 GCA_033296515.1 Macrochelys suwanniensis | reverse complement strand
TTTGGTGGTTGACCAGCTATGGGCAGGAGAGCCATTGCTGGCCCCAGTGCAGTTTGGGGAGCCCATTCTCTAAAAGACAGCTATGATTTCAGGCACTTTAGTTATTTCCACTACCTGTGGGTAAGCCATAGTATTAATTGTCGCACAAACCTCCACCACAACACCGACAGTTGTTTGCCATCACCAAACTGCTTAGCCACGGACCTGCAGCTGTCCGGGGTGCCCAGCTTTCAGAGGTGTGTCCTGGCACTGCAGTGCAAGTGTAACCCACACACCATCTGGGTGTGGTGTTCTGTCCCAGCTAGTGGCACCGAGACCACTTAGAGAGCAATTAACAAGTCTGCTCTACAGCCTTAGCTAACAGCCAGCTGGCTTTTAGCTCATGCAGTAGAGGCTCATGCACTAAGCTCCAGAAGTCCCAGGTTCAATCCCGCCCGCCGATGACTGGGGTCTGTCGGCATTACACAAGCTCCTCACACAGTTCCATGAAGCTCTGCTTCCTCATGTGGAAGTTCTGGAGTCCCTGCTGGTCATCCCAAGTCTTCTGCACAATGATGTGATCCCTCTATGCTGTGCTAGTTGTCCTCCACAAAATCACTGATCTACAGCTAGGCCATCCACAACAAAGGACGCGTGTCTGCAGTCTGCCATGAATGAACTCCCCTGTGAGTGCTGCCGCCTTCCATGGTTCAGAAGTTGCAGCTGCAATGTTGCTCATCGTCTCTCAGAACCCCGACCCTTCTGGACAAACAGTTCAGCCTCAAGCAGGAGCAGCTCATCCAATGGTGCTGGATCCTGACTGGAACAGACAGAAATAAGAAGTATGCGCACCAGCCAGGACAGGGCACACACTATAGTGTAGACATATCCTATGTGGGAGGAAATCTACATTGGCTCTACCCTAGCAGACTAGGGGAACCCCCAGACATATGAATCTGCTGCCTTTCCTACCCCTTTGCACGATCTCTGCACAATCTCCAGTAGTCAGGATAAGGAAGGTTGAGGATCTAAGGTAAAATGTTCAAAGCCTGCCTTTTATGTGACTTAGGAGCCTGTCTCATTTTCAAAATAACTTAGGCATTTAGGAGCCTAAATCTCATTGAAAGTCAGTGGGACTTGGGCACCAGAGTCACTTGGCTGCCTTTGAACATTCTCCCACAGCCCTTTGTCTTCTAGGTATTTTCCTTATCTTGGCTTGTGAAAATCCAAACACTTACTCAGCGTGATCCTGCTTAGCTTATGTAGGGTGACCAGATGTCCCAATTTTATAGGGACAGTCCCAATTTTGGGGTCTTTTTCTTATATAGGCTCCTATTACCCCCCACCCTCTGTCCCGATTTTTCACACTTGCTGCCTGGTCACCCTAAGCTTATGAGATCTGACAAGACCACAGCAGGAGGTGGGATCAACGTGAACAGACTACTCTGAAGCATTTCCCTGCACTTAGCCATAGGACCAGCCTCTTCTGATGTTGTCCACAATAAGGGAGCGGCTTCTTTGTTGGAAAATTATTATTTATTTGTATTACATTAGCACCCATCCCCTCTAACCAGGAACAGCGCTCCACTGTGCGAGGTGCTGTATAAACACACATGAAGGCATAGAATCTTATCTTATAGACCTTACAATCCAAGGCCCAGTCCGACACCCTGATCTGTGCAGACAAATCCCTGTACCCAAGCCTGAGTGTCCACCTGCATGGGTCAGACTGCAGGACTGGGACCTACTTTAAGTACCACATTCTGGGCCAAATCCGGGTCCCTCTTCACAAAGTAAATGAAGCTTACTGGGAATGGAACCTTTCACACAGGCTGCAAAGTGCCAGACCTAGGCTTAAGAGGTGGCTGCTGACCCTGCACTGGTCCCACTGGTCCCACTGGTCCTACTTTGGCCAGTGGTCTGTGTGCAGGGGGTGCATTAAGACCAGGGAAGACTGGCCAAACTGCATTAGCATGAAAGGGAAGAAGATTTTTAAAAACCAGGTCAATTTAATGTTTTAAAATGTCCACTCTGCAACTGATGCCACACACTCTCTTCCCTGACCAAACAACCGCTCTTTCCCCTAACATTACGACCTGCAAAGCTGACTGCTACACAGAATGTCAAATTTAGATTGGGGCCTCGTTATCAGGATTTCCTTTCATATTATTCTCTAAGCAGTGACTCTGTAAGGGGATTAACTGCATTATATGCCACACATTAAACAAACTCCCACATATACAGCACATCATTTAGGAGATTTCTCTTTTCCCCAGGATGGTCCTTCCTATCACTGAGAATCCCTGTAAATGTATTCCCGGAGCTCGTGAAGCTCTGATTCACCATGACCAAAAGAGGAGGAACACTGGACAGAGCTCCCTTCGATGCTCACCCACGCTGCTGATTAAAAAGGTGCAGGGCTTGCTTTTGATTATTATTTATTCTTTGTATTGCTGTAGCACATAGGAGCCCAGTCATGAACCAGGATCCCTGTGATGTACAAACTCAGAACACAAAGATGGTCGCAGCCTGAAAGAGCTTACAATCAAAGACAAGAAACAAGAGGTGCGTAGAGGTACCCAGAGGCACTATCTCCCCAGCATAGGCATCATTTAGAAAAAATGGTGGTACGGAAAATGATTAAGAACCTTATTGTGTTAGTTACTGAACCTTATTGGGTTTGGCTTTTGTTTTGGTTTGTGTGTGCATATGCACTCATTCTTAAAAGATTTCCCCCCATTAGTTTATAGAATGTATGATAGCAATAGTAGACACCAAGCTTCCCAAATCACAGTGTCAACACTTCAAAAAATATATCATTATCACTGTACACTTATAATCCATTCGATGACATAAATTGGATCAGGTGCATAACTTTTGCCAGGGGAATATTTGGAGAGGGTTTCAATAAATACCATATTTTAAAGTGCTGAGCTCAGGAATGTACATGGCAGACCTTATCAGAGTAGAGGTACAAAGGCTATGGTCATTTGCCTGATGTGATGGTGAACAAAACAGGCTTCTGTTGCTACATATTCACCTTTAACCCCATATTTCACTGTTTTTTTCTGTATTACTAATTAATGCAAAAGCTCATTAATGCAAAAGCTACCTTAATTCTGGCATTTCCTAATTTTTGAGTTCTTGACTTTGCAACCTTAATATTTTTCTGTGTGTGTGTAAATTTCCTAGGCTTTTAAAAAGGCAAACTGAAAATACAGAATTTCCACCATGTGTTATCATATTGATACCATACGGGTCATCAGCAGGGTTGGAACCTTCAGATCCATCACACAGACTTCTGTCACTTGAGCAAATGGAATAACTGATAGCAGTATTAGGTTATCATCTATGTAGACCAGTACAAGAAGGGGATGAAAGACATCTTTGTCCACAGTGCCATCTTTGACCTAGAGAAGTTTCTTTATCTTTAGGTAGGACTTGGTTTTGCCCCTATTATTTTAACTGTATCAGTGGTTTGCAATTAGCTGAAACTACAAACGCTCTTTCACGCTGAACTAAAATCTGCCTGGTAGTACTCATGAATGGTTAATATTGTAATCACTGAACAACACAGGGGGTGGGTGGGCAGAATACAGGCATTTTGATAGGTATGATGAGCAGCTCATCTGGAATTTTTTTTAAACTAAGAATTCTTAGATAAGGCCAGCCATTAAAAAGCATAAATCAGAATGTTTTAAAAATCATACACTAGAAATTATGACTCAGGACCTGGGCCCTGTGCTTTTCATATAACATGGAGACCAATGAAATTGAAATTCCGAACTGGTAAAGACTAGACTAGTGCACAGGAAATCAAGGGAACTGAAAATGCATTCGACCCCTCCCCCTGAAAGAGACATTGATGAGTCTGGAATCTCACACAACACAAAAGCCCCATGTTTAGCATTTTCGACTTTGGAGCACATACTGCTTCCTGAGCAAAATAATGGGGGTTAACATCCATCAATGGGAAAAGGCAATGACATACTTAGCCAAATATGCAGTACAGAGTGTGCAAGACCAAAAGGAAGGAAAAACCTGGATAAATGCAGGAAGCTGGCATGACCAAGCTAGCATTTCCAGTTACCAAATACAGAACTTGGAATGTTTGCACAAGGGTTGAGTGAATGTAACTGAAACAGCTTCAGAAACAACAAATTGAGGAACATCCACATGGCTGACTGAGTCAGCGCAATGCTCTGCCATGAGTTCAGCCCAATGTTTGGCTCTTACACAATGGGGAAGTCTTTGCTCTTGAATTGCTAGAGAGCATGATGTAGTTCCTAGGGCATCACTTTATGCACTTTTACCAATACTCAGGTTTCAGAGTGGTAGCCGTGTTAGTCTGTATCAGCAAAAAGAATGTGGGCCACAAAAGCTTATGCCCAAATAAATGTGTTAGTCTCTAAGGTGCCACAAGTACTCCTCGTTCTTTTTACCCATACTCAGGTTTGTTAACATATATACTGACATATCCCCATATACTTCTGATTTCTTTGTTTGTCTCAATATTGTATAAGCAGCAAATAACCTATCCTGCTGCAGTGAATCACCACTTTACAGTGACTATATACCTGCATTATTACTTTGATACTGATGTATAGAACCATTAGTGTAAAAAAGGGAAGCAGGTGATAAAAATGATGCAATTACTTCCATACAATAAAAAAAAACAAGAACCAAACTACTGTAACAAACATTAACACTGAGACAAATAAGTTAGCTGATTATTCAGAGAATAAATAAGGTGATAAAATATAGGTATGTTATGTAAGCATTGCTACTTGTACTCTGCCTAAAACATGAACAGTAAATGGTATCTTACTGCCTATATGCACAATCAGTGCAATAATATGTATGGATATTTAAGCCACAGAGACTAGACTATGACCATGACACTAAGACAGTTACCTTTTATGGAAGTCAGTGTACCAGCAAATTTCACCCATATTAATTTTGCTTTTTTATACATGCTACTAATTAAAATCCCTATCATAAAAGTTGCTCTCCCAGATGCTATGTAAACTGTAAATGTGCTGTGGGGACCCAGAATAACAGCACATTTGCCGATTTGTTGCTAGCTAGACAATACAATAAGTTTTGTTTATTTAAACTCTGACTCTGAAAAAAAATCAGTTTTTAGGAAGAAATACAAGATATCCGTGGAACTGGGAAATCAACTCTTGGTACATTTTCAAGACTTCAACCAAATCATCTCTTAAGGAGATTATATACAGACAGTGCATCTTCAGAATCCAGACCTAAAACATGAGGCAACTTTCAAAGAAGGTTGTTTATTTGACATAATTGTGAGAGCATCCTTTTGAACTGTGCAAACCGGAGAGATCATTTCAAAATATTAACTTATTTCTTGCTATCAACAACAATGCAATTAATTCCCCTCAATAAAGATTGTTTTTGCAAAAGAGCAATAAGGTGCCTCTGCAGGGGGCATCATTATCATTAAATAATCACACCCCAGGAGATGAGAGGCACTCTGCTGCACCATGTACATTTTAGCACTCCAGAGTATGATTAGTTTGCGTGAACCACACCCCAGCATATTCTAATTGTCAAAGGGGTCTGCGGACAGAGGAGGTTTCTGCAGATTTTTTTTTGTATTTTCCAGAATTTCAGTGAAACAATGACATTTCTACCCATTCTTGTTGCAAAGGTAGCCATAACTAAATTAATCTGTGGCACTGTTGTCTTAAATCTGCAATCTTGGTGTAACAAAACAATAGTACCCACTTACATTGGCAATGAATATTAACATCCACATTTTCAGAAAATAATGTGAATGACTCCCCGTGCATAATGAGGAGTTATGACTTTCTTATGCCATTGTTTTGTATAAAAGCCAAAACAGGCCCAGCTGTCCTGTGGCAGCACAGTGGATACAGGCAAGAAAAGAGAGACAGTATTTTTTATGGAATAGCTGCTTCTAATCCTTAGCCAATTTGGCCAACTTGCCTCAATTCATAATGAAGTTTTAGGAATGACTGACTGTCTTTTCTGCAGAGAATGAAAGTGGATACGTTAACATATTCCCATTACTTTTATTAAATAAATTTGTAAAAGTGCAATGGTCTATTTTCCTACAGATCTAAGACACATAGTATGAATGTGCTTTGCAAATTGTGACATACATAACAATTAAGTTCCGGATCTGTTAACTTTTCTTACACATTGTGTTTGGTAAGTATAGCTATGAAAGATTCATGTTTTTAAATACAATTCTATGGTGAATAAAGCAGAAACTGATTCACCAACTGGAGATGAAATTCATGCCTGTTTTGATAACAGTGGACACAACGTTTAAGATAATCATGCAGGAAAAGGACCAGCAGCTGTATATCTAGATCCCTTTGTAAAATCTAAATATCCTGTAATGCTGAATAGCACAAGGCTGGAAATAATCATTTATTCACTGAAAGTTTGAATTTGCTTTTATATTTAAATAACTGTAATTTTTTTATATTTTTAATAAATCCATAGACATTTGGGACTTGCGAGGCTTCTGCTCATCTACTGCCCATGTCATTGCCCCTCCTCCTGATGCAACAAAGCACTTAGGCATGTGCTTAACTTTAAAAACCAAGCGTAGGCCCCTTGAAGTCATGACCTTAAATGCTGTGCTTGAAAAGGGCCTTATATCCCAATGACCCACTTTGACTGTAGGTTAGGAGATCTATTTGCCTACCAGGGAGGGTAGATCCAGATCCCTAATCCAGAGACCTAGTTGCCCCTTTCCATGATATCAGCAGTGCCCAGTTCATTTCTGTAGCTCAAATGAAATGGCAGGGCCAGGAAGGAGTATGAAGGTCCCTCAAAGAGAGTCTTAGTGGTGCCATCTCAATACACATTATGTGGGAGCCATGGGTGCAGTATGCTTTGGCAGATGAGGGGAATGTACATATTTAAGTTATATCAAACTTTAAAAGAATTAGAAAAATGTCAAACAGGGTCTAAATCAAGAGCTGGATGAATAATAAGTAAAGATTTTTTTAAATGACCAATAGACAAGCTTTCAAGCTACACAGAGCTCTTCTTCAGGTCTGGGAAGGATACTCAGAGCTTGTCTCTTTCACCAACAGAAGTTGGTCCAATTAAAAAAAAAATGACCCCCACCCACTTTACCTCTCTAATATAAAACCAGGCCAGTTTTGTGGGACCATTTTTAGGATGATGAAATAGTCATCCGATACATTTATGAACAATTTATTTTAAAATGCATGCTCAAATTGCTACTGCCAGCTATTGATTCAACAGTGAAATCTGTATATGTCTTAAAATAAAGGATTTTTTCCCCAACAGTTTATTTTTCTAAATGAGTTTATCATGAAACACTGAACAAGTATCATTAACATTCACTTTGAGCAAAAGAACAGCTTTGATAGCATCTATGCTCATTTGACTTTTCTCTTCACTACAAGCAATATTCATCATAACGAACACTCACTCTAGTGAGTCAATTGTTCCTCAACACAGATCATATTCTACTTTGTATAGTAATATGTCTTGAACAAATATTTTGTAGTTATAAAAAAGAAACATACTGGTTGGTTAAATGAAAAAAACAGGTCATTTCACATATCACAAAAACAGAAGTTCCCAGGATACTAGATCATCATATGAAAAAAGCAGGACATGAAAAATCAGAACATGTGCTCACTTTACCCATTCCAGCTACACTTTGTCCAGCTCCTTTGTTCTTGCTCACATGTGCTGGGTTGTGTTCAAATTCAGGGCAGAGACCTTGTCTATTTTCAGAAAAAAAGTGACAAGCTTGAGAGAGGTCCAAATAACAACACAACAAATGTAAATAAACACAGATATACATCCTGCGATTTAAATGGGAGGATTTCAACAAAATTCTCCAGTAGAGTACAGCAAAAAAGATAAGGGAAAAAATTCTAGGAACATTTGAATTTGAAAACAAATCTCAATTTGATTTGTGTGGGACCCTTTCGGGTTTGCTTTCCCCACATATCTGAGCAGCTGAGCTTTACCAACAGGAATACTTGTAAAAAGCAAATATTAAATTTAAATACCTAAAACAAATTCCAAATTATATGCTCGATTTTAAATATTTGAAATTCATACTATGCTGGCTAGTCATCCAGACAAAGAACAGAAACTATGCCACATGAAATGCCACTAATACGCAGGTCATGCAACGATTTGAATATCAAATATTTTTAATGAATCATTTTCAGGCTAATCACATGGAGGTAAAAATTCAGTATGAAATTCAAGAAAAACTTCAGAATATCAAATAAATTGGAGAATTTCAAAAACATTTGCCATTCAGAAAAAGAAGAAACATGTGAGAATTATTTGCTCATCTCTATTGTTTTAATACTTGGATTTGGTGAATTCTTCTGAAGATGTTGTATATATCCATGAAATTGTCTGGACCCAGATTTAGCCACCATAAGACTTGTTTTTGTTATGTATAATACAAATATCCAAATCCTTCCAAATAGGCTCGACCCAAGAAACAGATAACCTAAATTGGACTATGAAAGAATTAAAAAAAAAAAGTAGATGGGAATCATTTTTTAAAATATCAGTTCTTGGAAAATCACTATTAGCAAGTTCTCTCTCTCTTCTTCAAATTATAAGACTTGTAATCAATATGCAAAAAAAAAATCAATTGCATCTCATTTTTTATCATTCTTTCTTTTTCCCTCATATTTTATGTACAGTAACTCACATTTCTCAGCCTACTGTGTAGCTATGAACTGAAATCAAACATTCAGACAGCAAATTAAACTGCAGTTTGTATTTGTGTGTGTGTGTGTGTGTGTGTGTGTATATAGTATATATATATATATTATACAATCTCAATCTCTAAAAAAAAAAGGCAGTTCAATAGAAAGAGATCATTTTATTAAAAAATCATGAATGCAACTGCACTCATTCAACCTTAGAAATGTTTTGATGGCTTTTCAGCACTGCAATATATTTAGATGGGAATATGTCATTAATATAAACAGCAGAATAGAAACTATTAAACTAACACAATTTAAAACTGAGCAAACCTGAGTATTTGATTAAAGTTTTTGTACATTCTATACACTTGAACAGGTAACATAGAAGAATAATATTTTTGTTGATTTTTAATTTGTTAGAAGTATTACAACTGAAATGCTAAAATTTTCCATAGTTTATATTTAGAAATTAGAAGTCTGGTCCTGTAGGAGCTTTTTTAGTCTGATTTTACAAGCTACATTCAGAATTTGGGGGGGAAGTCTAAAACAAAAAACAGTAATGAAGTTCATTGTAAGAACAATTTCCTTTGTTTCTATGCAATACTAAATTTGAAGGGTTTGAGCCAAATGTAAATACATATGGTGACTTTTAGTAATGAGGAATCAATCTAATTTCATATGTGTTTTAATGGATACAAATTTTTCTGGAAGGTTTACAAATACAATCAAAGGTTGAAAAGGTCATGCATTAATATGTAGTCTAGCCTTTAATGGATGTGTTTATTTTTCTAGGCTGAACAATTAGCTGAGCATTTTTTCCAAAAATAACATTGCATTATACAAATGTAGCATATTGCTTACTAAAAAACAATTTAAATTATACCTTATATGCAATATGTGCAATAATTGTGTTCCTATTGCTAGGATATTAGGGGTAAATTTTCGGAGCAGTGCACAGAATGTAATCTTGTTATTTGCTAAGTGGATTTGTGTGCCTAAGACTCTCACACTGCTTTGAAAAATTACCCCTTCAGAAGATTGACCTGTGCAAAGAACTGAAGTTTTAAACCTGGACTGAAACCTACATTGTATCCTAGCTTGGCAGCAAAGACTGTCTCAATAAAATGACTTACAGTAGTAATGTTACCGTTTGAATGGTCAAATTAAAGAAACTAATTTTTATTCTAATCACATCCGTTGGAATTCTGATATGCTGACACCCAAAATTATGGCTCTGTCATTAAAGAGAGAATGAGTGGGAATGTTTTGAAATTTTTTCTGTAAAATATGAAATAGACAGTGGCCTAAATGACAAGATATGACATTTTTGTTTTTCTGATTATACAGTTAAAAGTTTTTAGTACTAGGCTTAATTTCAAGGGTGAATTGCATGAAAGGGGGTATAATCCAAATGAAATACCTTTAAGAGCCTTACTTCTTAAACTATTAGAGATCTATCATGTGTGCTACATGAAGCCTCATTTTCATGTTAGAACAGATGGGCAAAATTGTCATTAACAGAAACTGACAACTCTAAAACTGAAATATAGATTTAGAAAGGAATCTAATGAATTAAATCAATGTTATTGCAATGAAAGCCAAAGAAATTAATAGTGATTTGTAAAGTTACCCTGTATTTTAACCTCAGTATATTTTAGTCAGTTCAATTTTAACATTCACAATACCTTTTTCAGTTTCATTGTTAATGTCTAACTGTAATACGGTCTTGTCTTAATATATCATCCATTCTTGGGAGTCGAGCATTTTGGGCTCTGTCCAACAAAAACTAGTCTCTGCAGTCTTCTGAGTCTCAGCAAGCTAATCCTCATTCAATCATACCTCCTCCTCTATTGCTAGTGACACTATGGTTGAAGTTGATGGCACTTCCGGGCTAGACCCAGTTCCAGATTGTAAACTTCTAAACAAAAGTTACTTATGGGGAGGGATCTCTTCATGACTGATGTCGGCCCAGAACAGTAATATTTTGAAAAGTGTCATCAGTGTATGGTTGACTCAGGGGCTTAGCCAGGGGTGGGCCACGGTCCAACCACTATGCATCCAGGCTGGGTGTAGTTCTGCCACAGCAGCCCAGAGCATCACTCGGGCACTTGAAATCCAGGACGGAGCTATGTGCCCACCCTTCAGAAAGCTACGCTCCGGCAGCTCTGCCTTGCCATTTTCTGAACCTCCCCATGCACGTGCCCTGGGGGTGTCTGGGGGCACCAGGGCTAGGAAGAGGGCATAGCATCAGGGGAGAAGCTGAGCTAGCACAGTCTGCCATTGCCCGTCCACCCGAAAGTCAGAGCTCACCAAAATTTCCACTCCTAGCTACGCCACTGGGTTGACGCCTTTTAATTTACCTGGATACGTAAGGAAAATGTTGTCAACAGAGAAATCTTTTGGGTGCTTTTTTCTTGCTTGGATGACTCAAAAAAAGAGTTGGTTTTAGAACTTTTAACTTTGCATGTACATAGCCATAAGAATGGCCATACTGGGTCAGATCAAAGGTCCATCTAGCCCAATATCCTGTCTTCCCACAGTGGCCAATGCCAGGTGCCCCAGAGGGAATGAACAGAACAGGTAATCATCAAGTGATCCTGACCGAGGACTAATGCCTTTACTTTGGCTGAAGAAATCTGGTTGTGAAGACTTGAAAACAGTGTGCCAAACTGGGATGCGTTAATGAGGGGAATCATAATACTCACCAAAAGGTGAAACTGAAGGAGCAGAAGCTGCAGAGCAGAAAGTGGTTTAGGTTCAATGTGTGCTGATTCTAAACGCTAAGTAGGATCATCCTGGAAAGGTGTTCTAGTTATGATGACAATGCCTCACATCTCCTCATACGGACATCATCAGCATCATCATCATCTTTTTACTAGGCTCACTTGAATCCTTTAGTCCTTTTAACCTTCACTTTTTCAAGAGAAGGGCTAAAGCAGCTGTTTAAAGCCTTTGGTTAAAACCTTTTGCTTATAGGCCTCACAGGATTCATTCTTACAGGATTAATAAAAGAAAAAGCAGTTTCAATAGGTATCCCTGCTACTTTTAGATGTAAAAGTCTCCAATTAAATTCCTGAGTACTGTATGTATTTGTTCATATTAAGGTGAACTACAGAGCTAAAAGTGAAACAGAATTAAACCCAAAGATTGGTGCTGAAAGCCTCTGCTAATCGGGCTGAGGGGGAATTCAGCACAGAGAAACGTGGAACTAGTGTTATCAGTGATGTCAGAGAACGATGTACTCTGGGTTTCTTTAGCAAATCTGGACGTACCAAATGGATTACAGAAGGGGGCAAAGGTAGGGGGAAATGCAAATTCTGTGCCATATCCCCTACACTCAGTTGTTATCTTAATACCACAGGTATTAGGCCCATGGTTCTAGACTTAAACATAACCTGCAAAGTTAAAATTATCATGGAGTTAAGCAGACACCATTTAAAATGCCATGCAAAGCCTAATGCTCAATCATTATTTTCATATGATCAAATGTTATTGAATTGTGTTGTGTACCTGATACAATATTTACCATAGCTTGTCTCATAGCTGGTTTGGGCCAGGATATCCTCTTCCATTCCTCTTCCCTTCCTTGTCTCCTTTCTTGGCTCCCCTGCTCTTGACTTTGCAAACCCCAAAGCTGTCCGTCTGTCTTCCTTTTAAGTTTTTTCTTGCCACTGCACAGAAACAAAAACACAAAAAACCTTGCCATAATATACCATTGCATGTGCAAATATTCATTACGTGTGTCGTTTTCCAGACTTCCGAGGGGACAAAATGGCCTTTCCTAGCCAGATCTCTTATGCATTGTTTGACATTGAGAGACCACCACAAAAAAAGGAAGGGAGAACCCCCTCCATGTCTAACTTCTCTTATGAGCACAGTAAAAAGTGAAAGATTTCTTTTCAGTTCAAGCCATAGCAGAATTTGGCTCAGATATGCAAGTTCCATGGGAACTGCATCCACTTATACTAGATCTGGAGCTTGCCTGATCACCAAGTCTGAGGGTCTGATAGAGCATCTAATTAACTCAATAGAAACTCATCCACTGATTCTGATGGGCTTGGGCCCTAAGTGCATATGACAGGCAAACAGAACATGAATATCAAACATTTTGAAAAATAAGGTCTGTGGAGTAGAAAGATTCTCAAAATTATTTCCAAAGCTCAGGGACATAATAGTGAAGGCAACACTGAAAAGATACTTTAAACCCTTATTCTGTCTGTAATGCTGTTTAAGAGCTATATTTAGTAATGTTTAATAAAACATGCATCTGCTATATGTTTCTGATTCTATGAAAAAGCCTTTTCTTCATGACACTATAGCAGGTATGTCAAACTTTAGTGCAAATAACAGGATTTAAAAGTGCAAAGAACTCTATCACCTCTACAAGCCTTTTTTGTTTTTATGTTGCCATTTGGATTTTACAGGCAGAAGAACTAACAAAGTAAAGGTGTGCTAAAATATGGTTTCAAATGGAAACATTTTATTAAGAGATACGACTTGCTGGCAATATCAGTTATTCTCTCCACATGCAGAAAACCTGCACATATATTTTAAAATGCAACTAACCTTTATTTATGAAACAAATCAATCTAAAATAGGAACTGTGACTTTAATTGTAGTTCTGCATTTAACAAGGCAGCATGAAGGTGTCACTGAGGAGATAACAGGCACTTCTCTGGTGCTAAGCATATCAGGTCCTGCAAAGTTCTGAGTAGAATTTTCCCACCCTCATCTCCTCCTTCTTACACCTCTAAAATACCACTTAAAGGATTTTTTTTAGGTCTTCTGTATGCCCTTCACCTTGACTTGCTCTCTCATGCAAGTGTTACCTCATATTTACATACACACACATACACACAATATGGTTCCAATCACACACTTTCCCAGGCTGTGCTGCCCAGCTTTCAACCGTTGCTTCATCTTCTGGGAGAATGTTCTTGCTTCAGATGTCATGTCTGGCAGTATACCTGTGCCAGAAACGCTTGTTCAAGCAAAGAGAACAAGTATGTTTAATCTTTATGATCCTGTCCAGTTTGGAACAGTGTAGAACAGCGACTGTGTCTTATAAAGTGTGATCTATTTTACTGTGTATGATTAGTGCTGGACTAGCTGTTCAAAGGGGAACCAATGCTACTTTACTAAATTAGTAGCATACAATATTAGATCTTTGAAATATGCCTTATGTACAGTCTGCATTACCTTTTACAGACAAATGCGAAAACATGGTCAACATTTGCAGTAAAATTACCATAGAAATGCCATCTTGAACCTTATTTCCTTCTTCCGATGTGCATTTCACAAATATCTTGTATTAAAATTATGTTTTACAGGGTAGAAATGGAAAACAAATACCCCATGTAATTTAAACATGCATTTGCATAACATGACTCAAAACGCTTTAGAGAAAGATCTGCACCTGAAAATGAGTCAAAAACACTTCCATACAAGTGATTTTAACTTCTAATGCAAAAAAATGCTTTTTAGCGGTCTTAATTAGTTAATTAAAATGTGCTTCTATCAGAACAATTACTGATAACTATTATTGTTGTTAGTTATTGTTTACTGTTTGTTAAGCAGCGTAAAAACAGAAATAGGGAACTTCACAGATTTCTGGAAAGATTCTTATAACTGCAGTGTTATCCAGGACGCATTGTACATTCAGTTCTTGGCCTTTCTACAGAGACTGCCTATAATGATGCCACATGCAGGTTTTTATTTATATAGACTCACCACTGTACAAAGTGCTTTACAATTAAATATGCTTTAATATATAGATATATTTTTTAAAAGACATAAGTCTCTACCTGGAACAGTTTCCATGAACAGGCACAATGCAGGGGTCAAGCACTGCAAGTTGACATTGCTGAGGGAGTCTGTGTGGAACGGATGGGTATCACAATGCTTTGAAGGAGAGGGATCTGGGCATGCACTCATCACGGCAGTGTTTTCAGCATAAGGAGTGATGTGAAAGAAGGTGAAATTAAGGAGAGAAAGTGGAGGGGCTAAGAGGACAGTGCAGAGAGTAAGACTTGAAAAGAGGATGTGGGAATGGGATTGGAAAGGAAATGAGGTCAGAGAGATACATGGAGAGCTTTGACTGTAAGTAGGGATAGCGTTAACTCTTTGTGGAAAAAGTAGAGAAGCCAGTTCAGAGATATGAAATGCTAGGAAGTGGTTGCTAGGAAGTGGATTAAGACCACCAATTTATTTCACAGAGCCACCATTAGGTAGCAACCTCGGCTTAGATACGTAATGTTCTATGGACCATTAAGGGTCCTTCAGGCCAGAAAGCCCTAGACGTAGACACCTGCAGAAGTTTTTATACTGTACAGCATATAGAACATATTGTTTTATACAACTATAAGAAAGCTTAAATATTTAAGAATCTCTTCCACTGGTTGTTCATCAAAACTGGTCATGAGGTACATTTGTTTCAGCAGTTTGCCTAAAAACTGCTCTTGAGAAAGTCAAGGACTGAGATTTTCTCTTTGCCCTGCACTGTAGCCACATTCTTTCACTTGAATCCCAAAATACCAAATTCCCTGAAGAAAACCATCTGCCAGCAAACTCCCCCCCTCAAAAAAGATAAAGCAGACAATATTTTGTTTCATTGTGTGAGAGGCGTGTGCTGCACAGTAAACAAGATCGCTTTGCTGAGTTCCCTGACAGGTCTCATTTTCAGACCTTTTGTTCATTAGCTAGCAAGTGCAGGAATAAAAACAAGTAACCCTGTGTCAGTCTCAGCATCTTCCCACCGTTGGAGTTCCTGCAAAACATTTTCATTGAGTCTCATAAGTTTGGGGGCCCCCGAGTTTCATGGTTAGCTCTGGTTTGTGTTGAGATCTTCATTTTGTCTGAGGTGAAAACTGGGCATGATTGTGTCACAAAAAATAAATTTGCCCAGATTTGCTGAAAACTGAGCTCTTTTTGGCTGGAAACGTTCATGAACCTAAGTGAACTTTTCAGTTAAAATTATTTGGGGTTCATGTTTATAACAAATCCCCCAAACCATGCAATTTTGTGTAGTTTCGACTTTTGAGGTTTGGTTCTAACATTTATAGCTGTATAAATCAAACATTTGTCTGTCACCTTTCAGGCAGAGATTCTCCTGTCTGTACTATTTTCCATTCTAAACTATCCTGAGTACTAGCTTCATAAAAAACCCTTGCACCACTAATTGGACAAGTTTCTATTGATACTGTGGTGACTAAAAATAAATTAAATGCATTTTTGACATTGCATACTCCAAGATAGAGTTGTCATCAAAAACAATATTCTACCTCAATTCAGAAGCTGACTTTAGGAAATTCAAATCTACTTAGCTGGAAATCAATTTACTACAAAAGTCAATGTATTTTCTTCCCTACGGCCTCACTTTTTTTCCTCTCTAAAGTAAAACCTTTATTCATAAAAAGCCTTCTAGATGTTTTTTTCCAATGGTGAAAGTAGATATTAGCTCACCACAATAGTTCTTGTTTTGTTTTTATCCTAGCTCAGAATCAGGGAACAAAAGTAGGTTCATAAAACTCTATTGGATTAAATGTTTAAAGAGAAAGGTAAAGGTACTGGAACTGTCAGCAGGATTATGACTGTTCTCAAAATAAAACAGATTAACCATGGATCACCTAAGGGTGAGTCTACAGTTGGAAAAAGTTAAAGTGTTTTTCTGCGCCACCGGAGCTGCACCAAAAGCTACCAATGGTTAAAGCTGTTGTGTGAACAGGATGCATGCAAGTCTTTTTAACTACCATATTGCCTAACCCTGGTAAAAGAGCTTGCGCCTTACCCACATAATAGTTTCTACTGGTGGTAGCATTGGCACAGCTGCACCGGTGTTGTAGAAAAAGACACGCTTTCCCACAATAGATAAGAGCTGAGAAAGGACATCATAGCAATAGAACATCTATCTTAGGTACTTACATTGACCCTTTCACCACAGTATCTGAGTGCCTCACAATCTGATGTATTTAGCCTCACAACACCCCTGTGAGATGTATTTTGCAGATGGGCAACTGAGGCAAAGAGAGGATGAGTGACTTGCCCAAGGTCACATAAGAAGCCTGTGGCACAGTAGAGAATTGAATCCAGGTCTCCTAAATTCTAAAATAGGATGCTTACTTCTGGACCATCCTTTTCTCTTGGTTCTGAGCAATTCATTCATGGATATATTTAAAGATCAAAAGGTAGGGCATCCTGACATGGGATCGGAGGACAATGGTTTAGAGCAAAAAAACAAAAAAGGTGAGATTCTTCAAGAGGTTACATTCTCTTTGCCAGCACAAGACAAAAGATGTTCTACTGAATAAATACCTCAGAAAGGAGGATGAAAACAGCCATGAAATTTGCTTTTTGGAACATATGTCAATGTTATACACTACATCTATGTATTTCTAATGCACTCACCCTGGGCACCAGTTTGAATAAAGGAACACTTACTAGATAATGGTGCCATGACACTCATAACTCCAAATCAGTTTGTAAGGACATGTTATATTCCTATTTGTCTCCGCCATTATAACATGCTACAAATACAAGCTATTTATGGCTATTTGTCTCAGACTACAGATCATCAACTCTAGAATTTTCTCTTCCACTTCTATTTTTTCTATTTTAATATGCCCATCTTTGATGGTGCTGGCAATCTGATGACTGCAAACTTACATTCCTCTTTAGGAGCAGTTTTCTACCAAACTTATTTGGTTCAAAGGATTTCAAGATCTGTTACAAAAATGGGCTTTCTGCTAAAATTAACACCTTCCCAGAATGTAAGTTAGGTAAGAATACTATTTTGCGATAGCTCTGACAATTTTGTATCAGTTTTGCAAGTCTTGAAGTTCATCATATTTGATACATTTGGAAAGTTCATTTAAAGTTTCTAATGATCATAGCGTTGCTTTCCTTCCTTAGATATTTCCTTTATTTCCTTCATTAATTACTGCTGTGAGGGGTAATCAATACATTTTATCAAGTCAAAAGACGTCTTGGGTATGCCTCTTTAGCCATGCAACAGAAACCCCACAATTTCACAAGATCACAGGTATTGTCATTTTATACTTCATTGTTCTTTCATTAACATGGATTAAATACTTCACATGACGCTTAGCAATAAAGAAGCACTTGGCTGCATGGGATACAACAGAAAGGAATTCTGAACAAATACTTCTGTTTTGCTCTTTCTAATGCTTAAAAATCTCGCTCAGTACTTTTACCTCCTCTGTTAGACATAAAGCCATGTTCCACCCTTGTCCATTCATTTAGTTGTCATTGAAATGGAGTCATATGCTTGTTTCCAGAGCCTTAGTTGGTTCATGAATCTTCTTATGCTAAGGTAAGGGAAATAAACTGCCATTCACAAAAATTGGATTGCTGTTGCAGAGACCAGCAACATACCCACAGCAGTGCTCCAGTACCCTGACTACTGTAAAATGGGCATAGCTATTTCATGAAGCAGTAGCATTTGGAGTCTTCATTGCACTGGCCTCAAACTTTTTTCCCCCCCAAGTTAAGAAGCAGACGTAAAAAGATGACTTTACATGCCTGATGTTCACAGGAAGCTGGTTTGTGAGAGTCAGACAATGAGGAAAACACTGAAGAACAAAACACTAGTTTTCAATAGTCCATGAGCCATTTGAGAATAAAGCCTAAGTCTGGAGTTAATCATCATTTTTAATGGCTCACATTTCCACTGATCACATTTGAGAAATAGGATAGTTTACTGAACACATTGCACAAGTAAACTGATCTCCTGCGTAGCGATGTTCCTGGAGCTGTATGACGTAACTGTGAAAATGTGCACTAAGTGCTGCAATGTAAATAAAGTGGTAAAAATGCTGTAAATAAATAAATAGACTAGATATTGTTAAGGAGGATGTTGTCAACTTAACATGTCAGTGCACGTTTGCTATGACATCTCAGGAGGTGATCCATCACTCAACAGAATGCGCCTGGTGTCCCATGAAGGACAACAGGCAGCAGATAAATCTGGTTTAGTCCATATGGTGTGGAATAAGCCTTTTCCCCAGGACTAAAGATTAACTGCAATTGTCAGAAACCTTAACAGGAGCCAATGTAAAGATAATTTCAAACTTACAAAAATTCTTAACCACTTCATCAAGCCTTGTCACAAACCAATAATCACATGCAAAGGCTGGATTTACTGTTCGAGGGTCTGTGCTAAAAGGAAAACACAGGGCGCCTTACACTTAAAGTCGAATAGGCTGGCATTTCCCAGAGTGACTGTGACAGCCGGACAAAGTAGCAGCAATACCACTGCCCACCCGTAAATACAATTTACAAAGACAAAAATAGGCAGAACTGGGGACGTTTGGCATTTCCTTTGAGCCGAAACATTCCACAAGTAGACTTTTGCTTCTCCAGAAAACAATACCACAAAAAATTAGACTGGCCATGTTTGACTGGAGATTTTCCTTCCTTTCTCCCTTTTTGCACCTCTTGTTTTAGCCAGAACTTTCAGTATTTCTTCTTCCCCTGGATCTGCCCTAATCCCTCTGTCTTTGCCCTTTTCTTATTCCTCTTCTCTCCTGACTTCCTTTTCTTCTCTCACACATGGGCTGCTCCTTGACACCACACAACAACAAACAGCACAGTGTCAAGATGGGTTCACCTGCTAGTGCAACCAAATGACTACTTAAAAGAACACGTATGTCTCCAGTAAGACAATGCAGACTGCATGCTCCTGTATAACGTACAAGAGGGAAAATTACAGTAAACAAAAAACCCGTTGCACAGATTATACTGTATGAACATTAAATAGCAACCAATTTTTGCTTGCTTTCCATTTCTCTATACACAGCACTGCCTCAGTGTAGCACGGGCTGTTACTCACCGCCGCAGCGCCTCCTGCTGGTCAGTCTGGGAATTAGCTCAGTCCAGCCTCGGAGTGCCTCCTGCTGGCTGATATCTCCCTATCAGCACCTGCTTCCTCGTCAATCTCCACCTTTGCACTTCAGGCACTTCAGACCCCACGTTCCTCCCGGACCCCGGTACCCCTTACTTTCCCCTATGCCCACCTTGCCTCAGTGGCTACTGCCAGTCATCATCTAGCCCCTTTTCTCTGCGGCAAACTGCAGTCTGTAATGCCACACATCATTGGCAAGGGGGTTAGACCTGCTGCCTTTCTAGCCCCAGCTGTCTCCCTGCAGCCCCAGTACCTCCTTAGGCCTTCCTGCCAGGCCTCAGCTTGGGAGGTAGCCAGGCCTGAGCTCCCCAGCCTGCCCCTTCCCCAGCACTACTCTGTCAAAGGTACCTTGTCTCTCCCAGGCAACTAGGTCCTTCTCACTCCAGGGCTGGAGTGAGACTCACATGGCTCCTTACTCACAGTCCTCTTATCAGGGCCAGGTGTGCCCTGATTGAGCTGACCACACCTGTGGCCAGCTACCTAGCCAGCATCCCTTAGCTGCTCTCACTCCTTTTATCCCAGGAGCGGGGTAACTGCCCCGCTACACTCAGGCACAAGCATAAGACTCAAGAACACTATATAAAACCCCTATTAAGCTCTCCTTTCATTTCCTAATTTTAAGGTCTGATCCTGTAACACTGACGTCCATAAGAGCTAGACAAGCGTAAGGGATGCAGGTTGGGGCCTGAATTCATTTGTAACATTATTTTTGACTCGTAGCATGTCACCCATGAGCGGTATCCTGAGGCATAGAACACTGGATTGGGACCCAGGGTTCTATTCCTGGCTGTACTACTGAGTTTCTGGGTGACCTTAAACAAGTCAGTCCACCTCCATTTCCCCTCCCAGTCTTTGTCGGTGGGTATGTCTACACTGCAGTTAAAAACCCACAGGCTTGTGGGGCTGCGACTGAGGGGCTGTTTAACGGTTGTGTAGACCCTTCCACCTTGCAGGGTCCCAGAGCTGAGGCTCCAGCCCAAGCCTGAATGTCTACACTGCACCTGAACAGTACCTTAGCACGGGCCAGCTGCAGGTGTTTAATTGCAATGGAGACACACCCAGTCTCTGCCACAAAGAGCTTACTCTGTGCCTCCTACTCCGTGTCTGTACAGTGCCTAGCACAATGCCTGATCTCACTTCAAACCTCTAGGTGTGCCACTTTAATACAAATGATGAATAGCAATCCTCTTAATCACTCAACTAGCTGGATTTAGACTCTCCATCGTTATTTACCAAACTGTTTAACTACAGGCACTGGTTGACAAATTCTAGACAAAGCTTGATTTGTTATCAAGGTGAATCTTTCCAATGTAGTCAGTATATTTACAAGTCTAGAGCTCAGCACATTGGCTCAGACATGATCTTTGATGCTTTAATGCAAACCCCCGACTCTTAATGTAGGCTTCTTTCCTACATAAAGAAATCCCCATATGAGCAGTTTTGATGCTGGTATCCCCATTCCTATATGCCATGAAGGACACAAAACACGATCAGACTATTGAAAAGTGACCAGATTTTCTTCAACTAATGAGTGTCCTCTTCCATATTTAAAGAATGTAATATCTTTTATTCATAATCCTGAAAATTTAAACAAAATGGTAGGGTAAGGATTTCTGGTTTTATATGTAGTTTTAAGCTGACTTCAGGAACGGAATCCAGAGGAATCCAGATTGCCACTTTGTTCTCGGGAAACAGCACGGATCCCTGACTGAAAATATGTAGTGATCCCTTATTATTATTATTAGACATACAGCAATGATGAAGGTGGTTTAAGAAATAAGTAAAGCAGTGATGCTTCACCTAGCTGCTCAAATGGTGATTTCACCAAAGTTCGTAAAACAATGCTAAATTTCTGTGGCGAAAGGATTTTTCTGGCTTTGGGCTTTAACACACCAGCCACCTAGAGAAATCTTACCTCTTTTAAAGGTAAAGTCAGCTGACCAGAAACAGGAATTAGCATTAGCATCTTGGAAAAATGAAGTGATCAGTATTTACAGCCTTTTAATTTTGGGGTTGCTTTCCCTTATAGTCATGGCTACATAGGCCTGACAATTTTAGTGCTTTCATCTGCTGAAGAATGTTTCAAAGAAAAGGCCAAGTACAGTCCTTCAGTCTATACCTGTTGACAGGAGGGTAAACAGAATCTTCTGGTGTATGGCTTCTGACCGCACAAACAATGAATTAGATGTTGAATAAGTGATGCAGCCACTACCACAACAGCATCATCCGGAGACATCAAGCGCATCCATCCACCATCAAGATGATAAAGAGGGCAGTTCTTGAGCTCCAAAGGGGCAGGATGGGGAGCTCATGAAGCCTCATTATTAAAGGTGCAAGTTAAATTGCCCGTGACCACAACATATCCTGTCATAATGAAGAAGAATCTTTCAGTTCATACGGTTGTTCTCAGGGACTTGTGAGAGCTGATCCTGTGACACTAGGGGATGCAGATCTGAGTTGTCTATCTGCTGAGAGATGTGCCAACGATCCAAAATATAGCCCCCACACCAGAACTTGGCACTGTTCCTTAAAACAGTTGTGTCTGAAGTACTATCTGAGACACTCCACTATTTCAGAAAAGTGGCATCTTGATTTTATCCAGGATTTTTGATGCGTCTTTGAGAGGACATTGTGAAGTAAGCTGTCTTGATAGTTGGCTGCACACGGTAATGCACAGTGAAGGCCCTGACCTCACTTCTAATAACAAGGGGACCAGCCAGCCAGGACCATTAGGTTGGAGTCTGGAGATATCTGGGTCGCACCAATGATGATATGAAGGGCAGAGCTGATTGTTGATTCCAACTTGCCACAAGGACAACTAAAGCCCCTCGTGCTGCAGCCCAGTGTTCGGCAGGTGCAATCATTAGGGCATTGGTAGATGTGCATACGGTTGCAATGCTAGTGCCCCATGATTTGCCAGCAAGCCTGTGGAGGAGTGAGACTCTCGACTGGATTTCAGCCCGTCTTCTCAATGTGTTGTTGAAAAGACAAAGAGCAGCCAAGCTTTATCCCCAAATAAGCAGGGTACGGTTCAAAAACGATTGGCGAGTTGTTCTAAATGACCCGCAGCTGTTGAGCTGTTTGGTGAGATAGAAACAAGGCGACACCATCTTTGGTGCATTTAGTTCAAATCATAGCTTTGGCCAAGCGGGACTCCAGCTCCTCAAAGCTCCTTCTGGCTGTTGCCAGGCAGATGTCATCAGCGTACACAAACTTAGCTGGCAAGATGAGCGGCAGGTCAGCTGTGTGCGTTTTGTTCTATAAAAAGAGCAAGTACAAAACTCTGGGAAAGCCCATTGTTCATATGATGTAATCAACTTGAACCATCTCCAAACTTGACGATCACGATTTTGTAAAGTTAATTATGCTGATGATTTCTTACAGGTGTCTTGTCTGGGGCAAGGAGTAAGTATAATGTTAGGACTAGTCCACGGTGCCAAACTGTGTCATAAGCTGACAAAAGGTCAACAAAAGCAGTGCTGACCTTCTGTCCTGCCTCAAAGGCGTCCTCAATAAAAGGTGTCAGTCTAATCACTTGATCCTCAGCAATACAGCCTGGTCAGAACACTGCATGGTAATGAGGTAACTAAGGATCGATTAAAGGCAACATTCCTTTAAGTACCAGTCTCTTGAGCAGCTTAAAAGTGATACCGATCAGAGCAACCGGGCAATAGATCTTCCACCTTTTCCTCCAGGCTTAAGTGCCACTACATGTGATCTTCACCAGACCTTCGGAACTGTCCAGCATTCCAGACAAGTATTATAGTCTTAGCAGCAAGTCACAACAGCATGAGCTCATGTGATTCAGGAACTCCCCATGGATGGTGTCAAACACAGGAACTTTGCAAGGTTTTAAAAAAAAAAAAAAGTTTATTCCAGTTCCTGCCTAGTGAATGGCTGGGTTAAGCTGGAGTCAGCTGAGGGGGCTGATGAAAGCTTCTGAGAGCAGACAATTCCTTCCGATCATGATCTCTGTGATTACTGGTCAGGTGCTGGCCAAAAGGTGGGCTGCCACAGCACTTGCTGAGACATGTAAGGTTTAGAGGTTTCCTCTAACCAAAGATGGATGACGGCAGCCCCAAAGTCCTACAGCTTGAGGGTGGGAACTCCAGACTTTCAAAACATTCATACCACCTTCCCTGCCTCCCCGTAGTCAGGCCTAGTGGTTGGAGCGGAGGTCAGCGTCAGATGTAGGGTCGGGACTGGGCCAACAGTGGCACTGGAATCGAGATCCAGGGACAGGCCAGGATCAGAACCAAGATCAGAGTCAGTAGACAAGCCAGAACCAGTACCACAGCCAGAGTCCGGGTGGAAGCCAGGGGTCAACAATGGGTGATCAGAGTCCAGGGACAAGCCCAGTCAGTACTGTAGTCAGAGTCTAGGTACAGGCCAAAGTTTGAAGCTGGGTAGTCAGAGTCCAAGTGTCCAGGGAGGGTCAGAGATAGGCCTGGAGCAATAACAGGGCTTGAGAAGGTCAGACTAGGGCAAAGACAAGACTGGAACAGGGCTTGGGAAAGGCTGGGGCAGGAACAGAGTCAATAGCAGGCTGGGAGTTGTGAGAGTCTGATACACTGCAAGGCTGCAGGAGGGTTCCTGGCTGGGTAGTGTTTCACAGGCTGATCTAAAGCTGTGGCAGGGTTGGGGAAATACCTGGGCATGGGGATCATCTGACCCAGGCTCTACCCTGAGAGAGGCTGCTGCCCAACTCCTGAAGGCTGAGTCCCTCTTCCCACAGAGCCTCCAGTAAGTTAGGCAATCAGCAACAACCTAGCTGCACTGAGAGGAGACTCACCTCAGCCCCACTGGAAGGGCAGATGAACAAGCAGCCCTGGTTTGGCTGCTGGTTTGCCTCACACTAAGAAGTCCATTAACATATTAGTGGCTTGTTTTGTCCCCTCAGGGAAAGGAGACTGATTTTTTGGTAAACAGCCTGATGCTGATCCAATGCAGAATCTGAAACGGCTCATGGGGAGACCACAGTGAAGTATTCTGTAGAACTTTGGCGGCATCTTATATGAACTTGACTGAAAGTGCTGAAGAAAACGGGCTTCATGATGATAGCTGAGGAGGAACCAGGGCCAGGAAAACGAGGCTAATTTCCATTATAAAAAGAGATATTAAGTGGAAATATAATAGTTGGTAAAAATGCTCTTAAAGTCAGAGTGTGACCCAAGACTAAAAGATGATCACACATTAAAGTAATGTAGGAAATACGTGTTGTCCTCAATTACCCAGGGTAACACCACCTGTACTCTGCAGCAAGTGTTTATGTAAATTCTGTGGCAAGGCCTGGATTCTGCAGCAATCCATGGTGAGTTTGGAACTGAGGGCACACAGACTATTTGGTTGTTCCTACTACAATGATTAGCAGTTAAATAGTTAACGGTGCTGCTGTTTAAACTGTTGCTGATCAGTCTCATGGTTAATAACCTGCTGAGCTGAATGGAGTGGGTCATACCTTCCTTGCGGGTTTCTTATAATCTAAAACATTGGTTTGTTCTTGGTTTACATTCTCAACCATAAGGGAATATGCCATGGCTGCAGAACCAAGGAATACATGAGCCTCTGAACAAAGTGCAGAACAGAACAACAAAAGTCAGCTGCACAACTGTGAGTGTACACCACAAGGAGTTAGATGCAAGTGTAACAATGGAATCACGGGATCCAGACTGTAGCTAGGAAGGGGAATAACCTTCTTCCACCCCAAAATGTTACTATATGTGTCTCCCATCGCATAGTGTGGTGGGGTAGGTCACCCTGTTTTTGGCAGCACACTATACACACACTTGTCTTTGCCTTTCAACACATATGTGCTTCACACTCATTGTCCTTTCAGACAGCTCTCTGATAAGAAAAATAAGCAACAGTAAAGCACAATTTCTGTAATACAACAGCTATTATTATTGATTTCACTGGTTTGTTTATTCACATATTTAATTGGTTATGTTAATGGAATTTTAATCCACATTTCACTTGTATGTGGCTGATAACACAACACTTTTGTGTGGCTGCAGTGACATTTTCCTACCATTACCATTCATCACCAAGGGTTCAGGACAATCCAGTCAATCCATTATAACATTCCCAGCAATCTAATGCTAACTGGCAATTCTAAATGTTTTATTTAGTTAGGTTTCAATTAAACTTTATTGTATAGAGTGATGAGATAACTCCAGGGCCATGTATGCTATATGATCTTTAAAAACTGGGTAAACCAAAGCAATTATTTGATTGGTTAACAAAGATTTCAGTCATTTTAAGATAAAGATTTAACATTGTAAACATTCAGATTTAAGATTATTGGGAATTGTTCATCCAGACCTGTTTGGAAGCGTTGAAAATCTTATATAAAGTGTAAGCAGAGAGGAATGCTGAGAGAGGATCCAAGCAATGTGGTTGGCTAATGCATCAGGTATTAGTTCTACAGAAATAGCCTGTCTATCCCAACTGAAACTATATCATCTACAAAACAAAGGCATACCTCTATTGAGTCATTGCCTGGAGAAACATGGTGAGCTGGGGGCCAGTGGTCTTTGGATAATCCTTGGGCCATCGGTTCTTCCCAACCAACCTTTACATCCCAAGGAACAGATGTTGTTTAAGCAGAAAATATTTAAATTAGGGCTGTCGATTAATCCCAGTTAACTCACACAATTAACTGAAAAAAAATTAATCGCAATTAATCACAGTTTTAAATCGCACTGTTAAACAATAGAATACCAATTGAAATTTCTTAAATATTTTGGATGTTTTTCTACATTTTCATATATATTGTATTCTGTGTTGTTATTGAAATCAAAGTGTATATTATTTATTATAAATATTTGCACTGTAAAAACGATAAACAAAAGAAATAGTATTTTTCAATTCACCTCAGACAAGTACTGTAGTGCAATCTCTTTGTCATGAAAGTGCAACTTACAAATGTAGAATTTTTTGTTACATAACTGCACTCAAAAACAAAAAAAAATGTAAAACTTTAGATCCTACAAGTCCTCTCAGTCCTACTTCTTGTTCAGCCAATCGCTAAGACAAACAAGTTTGTTTACATTTACAGGAAATAACGCTGCCCTCTTCTTATTTATAATGTCACCAGTAACTGAGAACAGGCATTTGCATGTCACTTTTGTAGCTGGCATTGCAAGGTATTCACGTGCCAGATATGCTAAACATTTAGATGCTTCTTCATTCTTTGGCCACCATTCCAGAAGACATGCTTCCATGCTGATAATCTCATTTAAAAAAATGTGTTAATTAAATTTATCAAACTCCTTGTGGAAGAATTGTATGTCCCCTGCTCTGTTTTACCAGATTCTGCCATATATTTCATGTTATAGCAGTCTCGGATGATGACTCAGCACATGTTCATTTTAAGAACACTTTCACTGCAGATTTGACAAAACACAAAGAAGGTACCAATGTGAGATTTCTAAACATAGTTACAGCACTCGATCCAAGGTTTAAGAATCTGAAGTGCCTTCCAAAATCTGAGAGGGACGAGGTGTGGAGCATGCCTTCAGAAGTCTTAAAAGAGCAACACTCTGATGCGGAAACTACAGAACCCAAACCACCAAAAAAGAAAGCTGCTTTGGATTGTTATTGAGCAGAACATCAGCATGGACGTGTGTCCCCTGGAATGGTGGTTGAAGAATGAAGGGACATATGAATCTTTAGCGCATCCAGCACGTAAATATCTTGCAATGCCATCTACAACAGTGCCATGCGAATGCCTCTCTCACTTTCAGGTGACGCTGTAAACAAGAAGCGGGTAGCATTATCTTCTGTAAATGTAAACAAACGTGTTTGTCTGAGCGATTGGCTGAACAAGAAGTAGGAATGAGTGGACTTGCAGGCTCTAGAATTTTACATTGTTTTGTTTTTGAATGCAGTTATGTTTTTGTACATTATTCTACATTTGTAAGTTCAACTTTCATGGTAAAGAAATTGCACTACAGTACTTGTATGAGGTGAATTGAAAAATACTATTTCTTTTGTTTTTCACCTTGCAAATATTTGTAATATTAAAATTAATTAATATATGGAGATATGCCTATCTCATAGAACTGGAAGGACCTTGAAAGGCCATCAAGTCCCATCCCCTGCCTTCACTAGCAGGACCAAGTACTGTCCCCTGACTGATTTTTGCCCCAGATCCCTAAATGGCCCCCTCAAGGATTGAACTCACAACCCTGGGTTTAGCAGGCCAATGCTCAAACCACGTTGCGTAGTGTGGACCCCGCGGTAAGTAGATCTAAGCTACATCCATTAGAGTTACGCTATTCACGTAACTCAAATTGCATAGTTTAGATCAACTTTTCCTTTTAGTGTAGGCAAGGCCTAAGAATGAGCATGACGCACAGCCATTTCCAGATATGGGGAAGGAGACAAGCTGCTGCATTGTGCACAACAGAGCAGAATGTTGGAAATCAACTGTAAATCACGAGTTTGGGATTCTTTGAGATGAAGTGTAATCTGATTTACAATGTTACAAAAAGAAATTAAAATTAATTCCAACATGATTGTGGGTATACCACAATTTAATATAACCATGCTGTGGCCTTTAAATCTCTGAATCGCAATATGCCAACAATCATTACTTCTTTAAGTTTCACATTTTATTTTAAAATGTAAATTGGAAATATCAGATAGCTTGTTATTTACATTTTAGAATTATGATCCTCGCTTAAAAACATAGCACTCCATGGTGTAATAAAGTCATTGTGCAACTATTGCATAGTTAGGGTGGTTAAAGGCTCTCCACTTCACCTCATCATTTCTTTTTGCTTAAATATTATGCCACATACTGATTAATACCAGACCAATAAAATCATTTTAGCAATCTGGTTAGAGTCTTTTGTCTACCCAGATGGCCTGCAATGTTAATGTGTGACAATTTCAACAATGAACCAGGACTGTTTTATGGAACCAACATTTGTTCCACTGCTTTTTCTTTTTAGGCTCAGAATTTTGACACAGATGGTACAAATTACTCAAAAAACAGAAATGTTCATTTAGAAGGCTTAAATACGTGGTTTTACTCAGGCCAGCCGAATCTTTTACATTTGCAATTCAGTAAATTTACTAATAACCCTGCTGTAATTAAGGTCTATAAAAAATATTTTCCCCTTTTCTGCTGGCTTTCCCCCCCCCCCCACCACCCTTTTAAATGTCTACAGCATTTAATTATGCTTCCAAATAATTATTTAATATTTATTCCAGTTTTGTAATGCTTTGAATTTTGCAGAACTTACACTGTTCAATCTTGCGTCCATACCTTTTTAATTATTGCAAAGGAGAAAAAAACATTTAGTCTGTAACAATTTATTAATCCCTGATAGAACCTAAACATTGCTAGATCATCAAAAAAAAAATCAATGGGTGTTCGGCTGTAAGCTGCAGAGCATCTTTATTTAAAAAAAGCAAGATGTGCAACCTTGAGGTTGAGTACAGAATCGTGAAGGTGGGAAAGTGCTAGACTTGTAGCATAGTGAAATTACAGCGGCTAAGGGAAAACTGACTGCATGGGGTAAAAAGGGAAACTGTCTAAGGAGAGGTGCACTAAACCTTTGATTCCGAGCCTGTGAATGGCAATCTGCTAGTGTTCTACTGTAACTAACAAGAGAAATAAGTATGCAAAATCCCAGGAAAGCAAAGGGGTTAACCCATAGCAACTCAATGCTGCCCTTGAAACACATATATATGGCACGAATTCTTAGCTTTAAATCCAGACGGTTTTGAGTCCTAAACTGGCATTTGGGCATATAATCAGTATTGAGACCAACTCAATTCTGGATGGAGGAGCTCCACTGCTTGACCGTCATCCTTCAATGGGATGTTACAGTCAAACTTCCCTTTATGACCATTTTCAGTAGGTAAGGATCCCAGAGCACTTTCTGAAGAAGCCTCCTGGATACCATTCCCTCTCTTTATAGAGCAAATATCCATGTCTCAGACTGCATCTTGGTTACTGCTGAGTGCACAGTGGCTGTTCCATGCCATTGCACCCTACCGGCTGCCAACAAACTGGATGGTGAGGTAGAGCCAGTGGGGATAGGCTGATATTCAGATGGCCAATTATTCTGGAAATAGATTCAGAAAAGCTTATCATGGAAATAATGGGGGGAAATATTAACTCAGACGCAGGAAGAGGCAGTGGTAGCATAGGTGCTGGAGCTAGGGGTGCTGCGGCACCCCCTGGCTTTAAGTGGTTTTCATCATATACTGGGTTTACAGTTTGGTTCAATGGCTCTCAGCATCCCCACTGTACAGATTGTTCCAGCACCCCTAAGTGGTAGCATCAAAAGGGAATGTGGCAGAGAAAGGAACCTCATTTTTAAATAATTTTCCATGGTGTTGGATGTCCACATCTTCCATTAATTAGTTATGACCGCAAAGATGGTAAGAGGCAGCATTACACGGTGCTACTCTTTGGATCTACCTGTTGTCTCTGATCTATACCTAGATCGAAGCTCTTCGGAGCAGGGACCATCTCTGTTATGTGTTCATGCAGTGCCAAGCACAATGGTGCAAGTACCTCTAGGTGGTATCATAATTTTAAAAAAACATCATAAGATTCCAACAGCCCTGGATGAGCAAGGCACTACAACAGAGAATCAAAATAACCAGATGATAAGCAGCAGTGTAGGGTTTCGCTGGTCACAAAGGGGTGGGTGAGCCCAGGTCAGCCTACCCACAGCCACATGGGGTCTACCAGCCCTCAGGGTTACCATCACACCCTTTCTCCATTCATGGTAGGCTGCTTGGATCTAGGTGCTGCTGTATGAGCGCAGTAAGTCATCTGCTTCCTGAGGATCCTTTTTAGTTTTAAGATGGCTGAACTGAAAGCGACTTGTTGGGTTTACTGACTCTGTGCGAGTTAGGTTCCACCCTGTTCACCACACAGCCTGCTGGCTGTCTTTACAAACCCTAGAGCTACATTAAGGAGGTGCTCAATTGAATGTACTTCATTATCTGCAAATCCATGTCATCATACCAGTCAGGCCACCAGAGAAATACAAGGCAATTTCAAGGCATTGCAATTGCATACAGCAGAAAACGTGGTTATTTCAGCATCCTCAACTAATTTACCTGAACCTCTCTCTCTTTTGTTAGCAATATGATTGTATCCTTGTGTTGTTTCAGTTATCATCATCATGATGTACTGGTTTATATCTGATTATGTTCCTGTGTTAGCTCTTGGTTGGAATATTATTTAAAACAAATCAGTTAATTCAACTTTTGAGTCAAATTAAAAAAAAATAAAACTACACAAAACACTGATGTCCTTTACTAATCCGTTCAGAAAGTAGAACGTATTTGTGTACGAAGCTTCAATTCATTATGGTATTCTATTAGGTCTGACAACAGAAAGTGCATTTTGAGTTTTTAAATGTTGTTTCCATTAGAATCAATCACACCATGCAATTAAGTCAATAGTCTCACCATTTTTGCTGTTATGAGCTAAACCATCCTAAATATATTGACAGCTGTCTCCTATAAGATGACACAAATTAGGTTGAGAGGGCATAAGCCTAAATGTCACCAGTGGGAGGATATCAGTTATTCTTTCAGAAATCTACCTAATTTTCAAACCCCATAAGGCATGCAGTAAACTCTCTTTGCATTGGCAGCGTGCAGTAATCAATGTTTTGCATATTACAATCAATAACATGCTTAAATGTTTAAGTTTTGCATTCTTTTGCAATAAATATTGATATATTACAAACTATGTTCATTGGACTTTTTGTTTGCAGTATGTACTGTATCATTCAGCAAATAAGTGAGCTAAATATTGTTTGTTACAAAACAGATGTCAAATGAAATTATGCCATATGTGCTATTAAACACTTTTCTTATTTTTTTTTGTACAGTGAAAACCAAGATTTAGTTTCAGAAGTGAATGTATTTAGCTTTTCAAGGATTTGAAGCATGAAAGCAACGTCTTTGAAATATTTTTTAAACCTGCTGTGCATCATGTAATCCAGTTTTGTAAGCTAAATCTAAGTGTTTTTAGAATATCTTCAAAATAAATAAATACATCATAAAATCTTTGATGGTAATACCACCACTCCAAAGGTCCAAAATCTTTATAAAAGAAACAGGCAAGCATTACGTTCCTAGGGATGTTGTCCTGTCAGCTGTACACTAAACTGCTGATGCTCTAAGGACAAAGAATTTTACAAGCAGAGAAACTATGTTAATTTGAAAATGTTGATACATTTTAACCCATATAAACTAAATTCACATACAGGCTGTATGGATCTTTGTTGTGGATTTTTCACACTGGAGTCTGGGTATATACTGTATACAGGATTCGTGGAAAAAAATCCACGTGAACACAAACTACCTTGTAAATGAGACACTCAATGTAAAGAATTCAAAGGTTCAGTCTGTGCCTTGTCTTATTGAGAAAGCTTAAAAACCAAGTATGTAGTGTGATCTATATCTCTAGGCTCTGAAAGTGTGAACTCTAAAACAGAATGAGCAGAATGCAAGAAACATGTTGCTAAGAGCCATACAGTAAAACAAAATCTGGCTGCCACAAGAATAGTGACATTGGCATCAGAGGCAAAGACACATACACCCACAAATGGAAATACAGCGCATCGAAAAAACTAGAGGAAGAGAAGCAGATGCAGCAGCAGCAGCAGCAGCAGGAGGAGGAGGAAGAAACCCAATGTGAAGCTCTTCAGCCTCTATACGTAGTTTCCTTTCTCCTAGTTATCAAAAGATGGAAAGTTTAGGCAGGGGAGGAGAGGAGATGGAAGGGTCAAGGGAGCATGTCTTTGTTTTAGGCAAGGAACCACATGCAGTGCCATACCCAGAACAGATCGCCCCAAGCAGCACTGCAAGCAAAATACAATATGATTGTGACTATTTCATTTTCTAAAAACATTATTTATTAAGATTTCCCTGTGATGCAAATAACTATTTCCTTGTCAAATGAGCATTGAGACTGGGAAGAATGTTCTTAGTGCCTTGGCAGGATGGACTTAGATACTAAAGGTAACAGGGTATCTGAAATAGTGTGAACACATGTTAATACTTTACTGGGGGAAGTCCCATCTCAAAACAATGGGCATATTAGCCATTTCCAGATTATGGTGAGGAAAGCTTCTCTCAGTTCTGAGCCCCTGATGCAAATCTATCTGAAATTATCTTTCCCAGGACATATTACATGACCTTCAGTTTCTGGAAGGAATTTTCTTCTAACCAGCCATAAATTCAGAATAAGCAAAGATGATGGTGCCTTGTTTGCACCTTATGTGACTTTTGATGGCATGGGAAGGATTCTGACTCAGATGTGCACAGGGAAAAGTGAAAATGGAGCTACTGCTCAGAAGCTTGGTATGCAAAATGCACAGGGCTCAATGCCTGGCGGATAAAAGTTAGATAGAGTTGCAGTACTCTACCTGCTAAAATCTGCATGGAAAATTTTCCAACACAATGATTAGAGCCCTACCAAATTCATGGTCCATTTTGGTCAATTTCACGGTCATGGGATTTTTAAAATAGTAAATTTCATGATTTCATCTATTTAAATCTGAAATTTCACGGTGTTGTAATTGTAGGGGTCCGGACCCAAAAAGGAGTTGGGGGGGCTCAAAGTTACTGTAGGCAGGATTGCAGTACTGCTACCCTTACTTCTGCGCTGCTGCTGGTGGCAGTCCTGCCTTCAGAGCTGGGCAGCTGGAGAGAGGCGGCTGCTGGCTGGGAGCCCAGCTCTGAAGGCAGCGCCGCCGCCAGCAGCAGCACAAGAGTAAGGATGGCATGATATGGGATTGCCACCCTTCCGGCTCTGCAGGCAGCAGCGCAGAAGTGCCTCAATCAGCAGCCACCACTATCTGGCCACCCAGCTCTGAAGGCAGCAGCACAGAAGTAAGGGTGGCATGGTATGGTTTTGCCACCCTTCCTTCTGCACTGCTGCTGACAGGGTGCTGCCTTCAGAGCTGGACACCCGACCAACACCTGCCGCTCTGGCCGCCCAGCTCTGAAGTCAGCGCAGAAGCAAGGGTGGCAATACTGAGACCGCCCCCCCTAAAATAACCTTTTGACTCCCCCGCAACTCCCTTTTGAGTCAGGACCCCCCAGTTTGAGACACGCTGGTCTCCCCTGTGAAATCTGCATAGTATAGGGTAAAATATCACAAAGGACCAGATTTCACAGTCCATGACACGTTTTTCATGGCCGTGAATTTGGTAGGGCCCTAACAATGATGTCTGTTGTCTTATAAATTTATGTATACCTCCACTGGGAGTGGCAATACTCATGTGAGAGTAAGAGGTCTAAGGAAAGAGAAGGGACAGCAATTCAGCTTGGACTTGAAAACCCCTATTCAGGTGATATGGAGAGAGGGTGATGCACAGAAGAGGACACTCCACTCACACCCCTTAGGCAGTGTGCCATATCATCCCCTGCTTATGCCAAAAAGATGGTGTAGAAGGAGCAGGGCTTATGGTCTCCAATACACACCTGAGGCCAAGGATTACAGGTATGAGGTGCCAAACCCTATGGATTTAGGTATTATACATGCAATTCCTCCAGATCTCACATCAATGGCAGCATGACTAGTTTAGCTGCCACATCATCCTTGGTCTCCCAGCAGCCACCACACACATGCTGCAGCCAAAAAGGTGACCAAGCATGTAAAGAAAATTAGCACTGACTGAGTCAGAATTAACTTCCAGAACAAACTGCAGTGAAAGTTATGCCCCTTTACTACAAGAGAATGCCCTAGAAACAAGCTGACCCCCTTGCTAGCCTCTCTAAACTCCATTAACTACACAGAACAACAAAGGAACAGATGTCCCATGCTGCTGCCTGGCTGGAGCATGCCATATAGTCATTGCTTCCCCCTGGAGAAGGCAACTGGCCCCTTCTGCATGAATAGGATCATGGGGCCCAAATATCATTATGGTTAGTGGAATATTATCGTACACGGCACCATCCTTTTCACCAACCAAATTTTGGTTCCTAAGTTATTAACATTAATGAAAAATATCAGCAGTGGAGATAGCACACACAAGTTTTAAGTACTATAACCAGTTTCAATAAAATCTGTTTCCTTCAGACCGTGTACAGGGCAAGTTGTACACACCCCAGGAGTCACAGCTCCCCCAGCTTCCCAGTGTGAGGGACTGGGGCTGAATGTCTCTCCCCCCGCCCCTTGTACAAAGGCCAGTGACAATAACAGTCTCTGTGCTCTGGGGAGTCCAGGGGCTGCGTCCTTCTAGAGACCCCAAATTGCTCCCTATGGAAATGTCTTATAGAATTTATCAGAAAATGACCCCAACTCCCTTTCCATAGGGATTTTAAACCATCCTCCAGAACTCAGGAGAATTCTATCCCTTTGGATGGTACAGCTCACTCCCCAAATTCTGAGAGTCCATGCAAGTAAAGAGTCAGGCAGGACCATGGCCAGGTCTCCTCCTTTGGGGTCCTCTGGGAAACGTCCTACAGATTTTAACAGGGGTGAAACCAACAGGGAGCCGCAAAAATTATTCTAAAATCTTACAGAATCTGACAGAGAACCTTTTCCATAGATTTTATGAAGCATTCTATGGATTTCAATAGCAAGGATAGAATTCTCTTGAGTTGACTGTTACTGTCACTGGCCTTTGTACAAGGGGCGGGAGACAGACACTCAATGCCACTTCTTCACATCTATACGAGGCCAGACACAACTTAGCCAAACCTTTATTAAGAACTGTAGCTTTCTGTTTTATTACATGGGCTTGTGTATTGTGATAATTGATCCTGACTGGCCATCAAGCATGGTAAAGGGGTAACCGGAATTCATTTGAGAACTAAACAGGAGGAAACGAGAATGGGTGAATATTCTTCATTCATATAAATACTAGAATAGAGCGACCCATCTTCAGGGAGAGAGAGGACAGGAAGTCCAGAACCATGAAAGGCACAGTACATTCCCTTTAGGGATGCTCTACAGCATTTCTCTAGCAAACTCTACCACAGCTAGTTGCCACAAATCAGAGGCACACTGAGTGCAGAAGTAACTTGGTGTTCCAAGTGCATTTTCTCCCCATTGCATATATTGTAATGGGCTTCCCTCCCACCCAGCCGGGTTGAAGGTGGTTGGGGTTTGAGAGAGAGGCTGTGGGGAAGGGAGCTGAATGAGTGGTGGGTGGCACTGCCAGTCTCCTGCTCTAGGTGAAGCAAGTGCTGCCATGTGAGAGCTCTGGCTGCATTACAACTTTTTAGAAAGTGTGAAGTGGCCACATTCCGCCAGACCGCCCTGCTGCTACAATATTAACCATGTTTGGAGTAGAATGCACCGGGGACACAGATGATTAATAAAGGAATACTGAGCCTTTCATCTGTAAGGGGGCAGTTCAAATGCACCCAGGCTTGTAGGAATGGAAGTAGAGCTGTGGCTGTTTGGAGGCCTATATGCAACAAGGTGGTAAGTATCAGAAAACCGTGATTATATTTGCCACCAACGCTGGCAGTCTCCGCAGAGGGGCCCAGGACTGACTGGACATGGAGGCAGATATTCCCTTTCTCTGCTAGCAGTGTTTCCCCTCCAGGTTACATATGAATTATATTGGAGATAGGGAGGGGAAGTGTGGGAAATATATGCAGCTACTGATCAGAACATACTCACTCTGTGGAGTAATACAAGAACCCAGTCTTCAGTGTGATTAAGCCAGCACCTTCCATACCTGCTATACAAATTAAGACCTTATATAGGCATCTATCACCTCCCACCCTCATCCCGATTATTCACACTTGCTGTTTGGTCACCCTAATGCAACACCACTGATTTCAATGCAGTTCCACCAGAGTTAATTTGCCCCAATATCTCTAGGGCTACCAACTTGTGTATTTACAGTATTAGTATGTGTATGATCTAGTTAAGGAGAGAAAATATGCACACTTGTATAGAGATAGTGGACTTACGTTTATCTAGCCCTATTGCTACTGAAAGGAAAAAAAATTAAACAACGCAAAAACCAAGATGTCTGATCTAGGTAGGTGCCAGATATTTGGGGTGATGGGTTCTTTACAAATGCCAGAGATCTGATAGCTGGAAAGGTTAGAGTCAACCCAACAACCTTGGATTAAATACAAATGTGTTTGTAAAAGCTTTCCTCCCTGCCACTTCATATGGTACTATACGCAAGACATGGCAATGGTCAGGCCCCAGCTGGAGTACGGTGTCCAGTTCTGGGTGCCATGCTTTAGGAAAGCTGTGGTCAAATTGGAAAGTCCAGAGGAGAGCAACAGAAATGATAAAAGGTTCACTAACCCTGATCTACAAGGAAACCTGGGCATGTGTAGTCTTGAGAAAAGAAGAGTGAGGGGAAACCCGATAACAGTCTTCAAACATGTTAAGGGCTGTTATAAAAAGAGGAGGGTGATGAGTTGTTCTCCATGTCCCCTGAAGGTAGGACAAGAACTAATAGGCTTCATGTGCAGCAAGGGAGATGTAGGTTCGATATTAGGAAAAACTTTCTAACTAAAAGTGTAGTTGAGCTCTGGAATAGGCTTCCAAGTGACGTTGTGGAATCCCCATCACTGGAAGTTCTTAAAAACGGGCTGGACAAATACCTGCCAGGGATGGTCTAGGTTTACTTGGTCCTGCCACAGTTCAGGGGACTGGATTTGATGACTTCAAGGTCCCTTCCAGCCCCACATTTCTATTATTCTGTTTAGAGCATGTGTAAAATATCTAGCTCTCTCAACAGAATATTAGAAAAGAGGTTTTAGAACATCTTTATTTATTTTAAAAGGAAATGAAGTGGGGTCAACTGAAGCTAGATTCCAGCTTAGAAATTGTGTTTAGAAACAACCAGAGGTGTGGGGGGGAGGAGAGAAACAAAGAAAATGATTACAAAAGTCAGATCTCAAAATGTTAATCAGATTCAGAAACATAAAACACGACAATTTAATGGTGTTTGGTTAAAACTGGAAAATTTTAAAGTTCTAAGTATCTTACACTGAATTCTAATACTTTTTTAATTATTAGATATAAAATGCTTACAATTTTCAGTGAAAATTAGACTTGGTAATTTATATTTCTTGTTTATACAGTACAATTTGCTGATGAAAAAATGTGCTAAACTTATTGATTCATGACCATAATTGTTTAATTATTTATCATTGCAGAATTATATTAGCATTTATAATAATGCAGATGTGCACAAAGGCTAAGAAGTCATATACAGCTTTTGTTTTGTGTTTGCTATGCTGAAATTAGGTTGATCCAGGTTGTGTGTGCATACTGCATTTTGTAAGTGTTGCAGTTTTGTGTTTCTCAAAAAAACCTCAGTTTTATTGAAGTTCTAGTGGGTCTAACCAATAGCTGCAATGAAAATGCTCTGATATCTAATAAAATATATAAATCCAAAGCTAGACGCATCTCAAAAGAAGTCTCCTCTGAGACTAATTCTTTGTTATCATGATGTACATTAAATTCAGTGCAGCACATGGACAGCTGTTTGTTTCATACCACTCACAGTAAAAGAACAGACCTTGTGTGTTTTCGACAAGGGAAACCAATAGGGCTGCACACCTCAAATAATTACAAGAAGATACGGAAGACTTCAGCCACCTAACGATGCTGGTTGAAGAACATCAGAACTTTTGAAATGACAAACTCGTGCATTTCATTTTAATCTTAAGAGATCATAAACACAGGAAGAGAACGACAGATGCCTCACTCCAGACTCTCTTCCCCTTCTGTATGTGGAACCTATTTCCCCAAGGAACTACAATAAGACTGACATGCATCCCTTTCTCAAAAGCCACTAAAATAGCTTTGCAATGGAATTTGTAACACTAACTGCGGCTTTCCAGACTCACCCTCTAGAAGCATTGAGAGAGTCAAGGTTTGCCTTCCCCTTCTGTGCTCTTTTCACCTAACGCTATTTACTGGGGCTACCTTTTCATAATTAGAGTCCATATCAAAGCAGTTGTAACACCTTTTAAGCAGCTTTTCTGAGGAATCAAATCTAAATGAAAAGGCAAAGTATGAAAATGCCCCTTCTTCTGCTATGCATAACTGATTTGCTCTGCACTTTATCCTCAGGGAGGTGCGGATTCCAAAAGACAGCGAGCCATTCATAAAGGCAGTATCACACAAATAGAGAAAAGAACCGCATGTGTATTTTTAAATTTATGTATGTTAAGGGTCTCTAAAAGCAGCCTCCTGACTGCTCTGGCCATTTAGACGGGATTGTTTATCACTATTCACAGGAGTGAGTATTTAACCTAATGACTCCTGCATCACATCATACATCTTTCTGAAAGACACCATGGGCTAAGTGGGCAAGGTATATGTTTCTTTTGGTAGATTAATGTTAGTGACAGAGTAACACACTCATTAATGGCAATAACGATTATACAGTGCGGTGGAATAACATTCTTCCAACATACTGTACAAAGGACCCTTCGATTTCATTAATTAATAAAATGTATTAACGAATACAAGACAATCGACGAAAGCACATTTTTGTTAAGTAGCTTCTGAGATGCTGATCAGTGACTCATTAACTTTAAACGTATCAACCTGTTACTGTAACACTATTTATGCCATATAGAATAATGAGCAACAATAGGGAGCACAATATAGACCACAAAGAAAGAGAATCCTCTGTTATCCCTTCTACATACGGTATCCACAAAATCCCTTTGGTTAGACTGTAAGACATTTAGGAAAAGAAACACCGAGAGATAGACAACAGGATGAATAGTGTACCACATACACACTAGTGCTGAGAAAGGGGGAAGAGATGCTGATAAGGATATACCGTTCCTGATATTGCGAGCACCGTTTCTAGTACTGTGCAGCCCTCACACTGAACTGCATACTGTGGTTTTAAAGCATTCTACGGATATTAACGTATTAATGCTCATAACACCCCGGGTGTGTGTCCTCATTTTACAGATGAGGAAACCGGCAGAAGAAAGTATCTAGTTTGAAGCCACGGAGAAAATCAGTGTCAGCCCTAGGATTTAAAACTCAGGAGCTCCTGGCTCCTAGCATCATGCTCGTTCCACTAAAGCACACACTGTCTCTCTGAATGTCCATTACTAGACCCAATTCCTGAAGCTGACCAGCTAAAACCAAAGCAGGGATTAATAAAATAATTTACGTGAAACTGAATACAGTGAAACAAAAACTAGCACCTGTTGGGTAAATGGCTGCATTTCCCACTTTGCTGTCTCACACCCAGTTTGGTGGTTACACCAGCCAGTGGCATCTATGCAATTTAAGCTGTTACATGAAATGAGTAGGTATTATTATTAAATTTCTAGCATTTCCATCAGTAACTGAATCCTCGCAATATCCCTGTGAGGTAGGTAACTATGATGGCTGTTTTACAAATTGGGAAACAAAGTCACAGGAAGGCCATATAATGTTCTCAGATTCACACAGGAAGTCTATGGAAGAGCAAAGAAGAGAACCCAGGTCCCTTGACTCCCAGTATTATCCTTCAACAACCAGATTGTGCTTCCTCTTCAGAGATCACACTGTTGTATGATCACTACTTATTTCCAGATTTTGGATACATTTTCGCTGACTTTTTGAATCTGCTGACAGGAACTCAGAGGTAGGGTGACCAGGTGTCTGGTTTTTGACCGGAACACCCAGTCGAAAAGGGACCCTGATGGCTCCAGTCAGCCGCACCAACTGGGCCGTTAAAAGTCCGGTCAGCAATGCTGCAAGGCTAAGGCAAGCTAGTCCCTATCTGTCCTGGCTCCACGCTGTGCCCTGGGAGCGGCCAGCAGGTCCAGCTCCTAGGCAGGGGGCATCCAGGGGCTCCACATGCTGCCCTGGCCCTGAGTACCAGCTCCACACTCCCGTTGGACGGGAACCATGGCCAATGGGAGCTGTGGGGACGGTGCCTGCTGTGTCTCTGCCTAGGAGCCAGACCTGCCGGCCACTTCCAGGGAACAACACGGAGTCAAGACAGGCATAAAGCCTGCCATAGTGCCCGCACTGCACCACTGACCAGGAGCCACCAGAGATAAGTCCACACCCCAGCCCCAAGCCCCAATCCCATGTCCCAAACCTGAGACCCCCCCAAAACCCAGAGCGCCATCCTGCAGCCCAAACCCGTCATCCCTGGGCCCACCTCATAGCCTGCACCCTCAGATGGAGCCCTCACCCCCCCTTCACCCCAACCCCCTGCCCCAGCCCAGAGCCCCGTCCCACACCCTGAAGCCCTCTGCCCTACCCCCCAGCCTGGAGCCCCCTCCTGCACCCCAAACCCTGCATCCCTGGCCCCACCCCAGAACCCACACCACCAGCCCAGAGCCCTCACCTCCCCTGCACCCCAGCCCCCTGCCTCAACCCGCAGTCCCCTTCTGCACCCTGAACCACTCATCCCCAGCCCACACCCACAGATGGAGCCCTCACCCCCTCCTGCAGCCCAACCTCCTGCCCCAGCCCAGTGGAAGTGAGTGAGGGTGGGGAGAGCGAGCCACTGAGGGAGGGGGAATGTTCTGAGTGGGGGGCAGGGCCTCAGAGAAGGGATGGAGAGGGGGCATGGTCTCGTGCATGGGGCAGGGCTAGAGTGTTCAGTTTTGTGCAATTAGAAAGTTGGCAACCCTACTCAGAGGTAATACACGTGTGTTATACTGTGCATTCACTTCTTTAGTGATTCCTACAGGGAAACAAAAACAGAGAGTGAGGGAGAGAGAGGAAGGTTGGTCTAGTTGTAAGGGTAGTTGGGAGATCCCAGTCCAAGTCTCTGCTCCACCCTAGACTTTCTGTGTGACTTTAGGCAAGTCAGATATGCTGAGAGTCTATGTCTACGCTGCAATAAGACAGCTGTGGCTGGCCTGTGCCAGCTGACTCAGGCTTACGGGGCATGGGCTAAGGGGCTGTTTAATTCTAGTGTAGATATCCAGGCTTGGGCTGGAGCCCGGGCTCTATGACCCTGCAAGATGGGAGAGCCCCAGACCTCTGGCTACAGCCTGAGCCGGAACATTGACATCACAATTAAACAGCCCCTTAGCCCACGCCTCGCAAGCCCATGTCAGCCAGCATGGGCCAGCCACGGGTTTCTAGATGCAGAGTAGACATACTCTCAGCGCCTCTGTTCCCCACCTCCCAGAGGTGTTGTGAGACTGGGTATGTTGAAGACTGCAAAGACACACCGGTGTTATTGTAATGGGGGTCATGGATAGATAGCATTGACTGGATGAGGAGAAAGGACAGTGGCTCATTCTAGGCTCTGTTCTGTTTGGATAGAACCACCTTTTGAGGAGTGCTTTTTGTAAGGAACCCAAACCATAACCCTTTCCCCATCAATTCCAACCAAGACTGGCTGGTGGGATCAAACTGACAATAGCCAAACCACCATTTCAAGTGATATTTTAGAGACAAAGATCCATCAATACAAACAACTGACTTCCCGAGGAGCAATGACGTGAGCTGGGTAACAAGAACATGTTTTTCCAATGATGTTTGCCTATTGGAGTTTGCAAAAATTGAAATATTTGGGGAATTTTATCGATGAAATTTCATGCAATGTGTGTGGATGAGATGATGGTGTAGTGAGGAGGGGTTTAGGTTTACTAGGAACTGGAGAACCCTATACAGGCAGGATGGGCTCCACCTAAACCAAAAAGGAATCCGATTGCTGGCATGTAAAATTAAAGTAAAGAGTTTTTAAAAGTAAGGACTGGGGGGAAGCCAACAGGTGCGGAGGATCACATCCCTTAGGGCAGACACATCCATTAGGGGAGGATCTATTAACAGGGATTCTCTATATCCTAGTAAAGAGGATAGGATGGAACATGGGTTTTCAAACTGTGGGTCAGGACCCCAAAGTGGGTCGCGACCCCATTTTAATGGGGTTGCGAGGGCTGGCTTAAGACTTGCTGGGGCCCAGGGCCAAAGCCAAAGCCCAAGCCCAAGCCCCACCACCTGGGGCTGAAGCTGAAGCCTGGGACTTCAGCCCTGGGCAGTGGGGCTCAGGTTACAGGCCCCTGCCTGGGGCTGAAGCCCTTGGGCTTCAGCTTTGGTCCCCACCCAGGGTGGCAGGGCTCAGGTGGGCTCCTGGGGTCGTGTAGTAATTTTTGTTGTCAGAAGTGGCTCGCAGTGCAATGAAGTTTGAGAACCCCTGGGATAGATGTTGATAAAGTACAGGTAGGAACTGAAGAGAAAAAAAGGGTCAAATGAAAGAGAGTCCCATTCAATTCCATCACATGAAGGCAGCCAGCTAAAAAATGACAACATTTTGTAAATGCTTCTCTACAAATGCTAGAAGTGTAAATACTAAGATGGGTGAGGATGTAGATATAACAGGCATCACAGATACTTGGTAGAATGATAATTAAGGCTGTGATTTAGTCACGGACTCCGTGATTTCCAAAGACCTCCGTGACTTCAGCCAGTGCCGGCTGGGAGCTGCAGAGGGGCAGGTGGGACCAGGCAGAAGGGGGAATCCCCACTGCTCCCATGCACTGCGGGTGGCAGGGGGGGGATCCTCGGAGCTTCGGGCTGCTACAGGTGGCAGGGGGGACCCCCAGAGCTCCAGGCTGCCACAGCTTGGAGCTGCCAGTGGAGGGGGATCCTGGAGCCTCCCCCCACTCTCCCAGGTTACCCATTTTGTCATGAATATTTTTAGTAAAAGTTACAGACAGGTCACGGGCGTCTGTGAATTCTTCATGATTGCCCGTGACCTGTCCGTGACTTTTACTAAAAATATCCATGACAGAAACTTAGCCTTAAAGATAATCAATGGGGCATGGTAATACCAGGGTACAAACTATATAGGAATGACAGTCTCGTTTGGGCTGGTGAGGGAATGGCACTATATGTTAAAGCATAGAGTCAAAAACATTTCAATCCATTTAAGATTTGTACTGTATCATAGAATCTCTAAGGACAGAAATTCCATGCTTGAATAATAAGCATATAGTAGTAGGAATATACTACCAACCATCTGACCAGGATGGCAATAGTGATTGTGACTGGGTACATGTCACCTCAGGACAGGATACAAAGCTAAAGTTTCTATACACCATCAATGACTGCTTCTTGGAGCAACTAGTCCTGGAACCCACAAGGGGAGAGACAATTCTTGATTAAGTCCTAAATGGAGCATAGGATCTGCACCGGGCAACACAGTATGGGGAGAAGGTGAGCAGCCCTCAGTGGTGAAAGAACAGGTTAAGGACTATTTAGAAAAGCTGGATATGCACAAGTCCATGGAGCCAGATCTAGTGCATCCGAGGGTGTTGAGGGAGTTGGCTGATGTGATTGCAGAGCCATTATCTTTGAAAACTCGTGGCGATCAGAAGAGGTTCCCGGATGATTGGAAAAAGGCAAAGATAGTGCCCCATCTTTAAAAAAGGGAAGAAGGAGAATCCAGGGAACTACAGACCGGTCAGCCTCACCTCAGTCCCTGGAAAAGTCATGGAGTAGGTCCTCAAGGAATCCATTTTGAAGCATTTGGAGGAGAGGAAGGTGATCAGGAAAAGTCAAAATGGATTCACCAAGGGCAAGTCATGCTTGACCAACCTGATTGCCTTCTATGATGAGGTAACTGGTTCTGTGGACATGGGGAAAGTGGTGGACATGATATATCTTGACTTTAGCAAAGCTTTTGATATGGTCTCCCACAGTATTCTTGCCAGTAAGTTAAAAGAGTATGGATTGGATGAATGGACTATAAAGTGGATAGAAAGCTGGCTAGATCATCAGGCTCAACAGGTAGTGATCAATGGCTTGATGTCTAGTTGGCAGCCGGTGTCAAATGGAGTGCCCCAGGGGACAGTCCTGGGGCCAGTTTTATTAATGATCTGGATGACGGGATGGATTGCACCCTCAGCAAGTTCGCAGATGACACTAAGCTGGGGGGAAAGGTAGATACGCTGGAGAGTAGGGATAGGGTTCAGAGTGACCTAGACAAATTGGAGGATTGGGCCACAAGAAATCTGATGAGCTTCAACAAGGACAAGTGCAGAGTCCTGCACTTAGGACTGAAGAATCCCATGCACTTCTACAGGCTGGGGACTGACTGGCTAAGCAGCAGTTCTGCAGAAAAGGACCTGGGGATTACAGTGGATGAGAAGCTGGATATGAGTCAACAGTGTGCCCTTGTTGCCAAGAAGACTACCAGCATATTGGGCTGCATTAGTAGGAGCATTCCCAGCAGAACAAGGGAAGTGATTATTCCCCCTCTATTCGGCACTAGTGAGGCCACATCTGGAGTAGTGTCCAGTTTGGGACCCCCAACTACAGAAAGGTTGTGGACAAATTGGAGAGAGCCCAGCAGAGGGCAACAAAAATGATTAGGGGGCAGGGGCACATGACTTATGAGAGGAGGCTGAGGAAACTGGGCTTATTTAGTCTGAAGAAGAAAGGAGTGAGGGGGGATTTGATAGCAGCCTTACATACCTGAAGGGGGGTTCCAAAGAGGACGGAGTTAGGCTGTTTTCAGTGGTGGCAGATGACAGAACAAGGAGCAATGGTCTCAAGTTGCAGTGTGGGAGGTCTAGGTTGGATATTAGGAAAAACTATTTCACTAGGAGGGTGGTGAAGCACTGGAATGGGTTACCTAGGGAGATGGTGGAATCTGCATCCTTAGAGGTTTTTAAGGCCCGTCTTTAACAAAAGTCCTGGCTTGGATTATTTAGTTGGGGTTGGTCCTGCTTTGAGCAGGGGGTTGGACTAGATGACCTTCTGAGGTCTCTTCCAACCCTAATCTTCTATGATTCAATGAATTATCAGACACATAGATGAGCAGGATTTGCTGGGGAAGAATCAACATAGCTTTTTTAAAAGGAAATTATGCCTCACCAATCTATTAGACGTCCCACAACAAACTTGTGGACAAGTAAATATAGTGTACTTAGACTTTCAATAAACCTTTGACAAGATCCCTCAAAGGCTCTTAAGCAAAGGAAACAGTCATAGGATAGAAGGGAAGGTCTCTCATGGATCAGCAAAAAGAACGCAGAGTATTTGTGGCACCTTAGAGACTAACAAATTTATTTGGACATAAGCTTTTGTGGGCTAAAACCCACTTCATCATTTTAGCCCACGAAAGTTTATGCCCAAATACATTTGTTAGTCTCTAAGATGCCACAAGTACTCCTCGATCTTTTTGCTGATACAAACTAACACGGCTACCGCTCTGAAACCTCTCATGGATCAGTAACTGGTTAAAAGACAAGAAGCAGAATGGAGAGAGGTAAAGAGTAGGGTTGCCCCGGGATCTGTACTGGGAGCTGTGCTGTTCAACTTGTTCATAAATAATCTGGAAATAGGGGTAAACATTGAGGTGGCAAATTTTACAAATGATATAAAAATTACTCAGAATAGTTAAGTCCAAAGCAGACTGAGAGGAATTACAAAGGAATCTCACAAAACTGGATGACTGCATAACTAAATGGCAGATGAAATTCAGTGTTGATAAATGCAAAGTAAGACACATAGGAATGCATAATCCCAACTATACATGAAAAATGATGGGGTCTAAATTAGCTGTTACCACTCAAGAGAAAGAGATCTTGGAGTCACTGTGGATAATTCTCTGAAAACAGCCACTCAATGTGCAGAGGCAGTCAAAAAAGTTAACAATGTTAGGAACCATTAGGAAAGGGATAGATAATAAGACAGTAAATATCATAATGCCACTTTATAAATCTATGATACGCCCACACCTTGAATACTGCATGCAGTTCTGGTCACCACACCTCAAAAAAGATATCTGTACCTCTTCCAATTCTAATATAAGGACAACAAAAATTATTAAGAATATGGAACAGCCTCCATATGAGGAGAGATTTTAAAAAACTGGGACTTTTCAGCTTGGAAAAGAGATAACTAAGGGGGGATATAATAGTGGTCTATAAAATTTACTCCTTCACATAACACAAGAACCAGGGGTCACCCAATGAAATGAATAGGCAGCAGGTTTAAAACAAACAAAGGAAGTATTTCTTCACACAATGCACAGCCAACCTGTATAACTCGTTGTCAGGGAATGTTGTGAAGGCCAAAACTATAATTGGATTTAAAAAAGAATTAGATAAGTTCATGGAGGATAGGTCCAGCCATGGCTATTAGCCAAGATGGTGAGGGATGCAACTCCATGCTCTGAGTGTCCCTAGCCTCTGTTTACCAGAAGCTGGGAGTAAATGACAGGGGATGGGTTACTCAATTGTCCTGTTACGTTCATCCCCTCTGAAGCACTTGGTATTACCCTCTGTCGGCCTGACCCAATGTGGCCATTCTTATATTCTAACATCCCTTCCTCCCTGGCCCCCACCACACCCACTATATGATTGTAAAAGTAAAGACTATCTTGTGTCCAAAAATGCAAGACTGGGAATCAGGAGTTCTGTGTTCTACACATATGTCCTGAATGACCTTGAGCAAGTCACTTATGTGTCCTAGTGGGAATCTCTGGGTGCTGAGCACTTTTGAAAATCAGGTCCCCATTGCGAGTGCTTAGCAAGCACTTGAAAAGCTGGATCCAGTACTCCACACCTCAGTTTTCCCATCTGTAAAAAGGGAGTAATTATCATTCACCTCACAGGGCTATTGTGAAGTTTAATTCAAGAATATCTGTAAAGCAATTTCAGAATATCTGTTGTAAGGTACTCTCAAAACTCGATGTATTATTGTTAAAATCTCAAATATTCACCACTGTGAACTTTCAATAAAGGTTGGAGGATGAGAAAGTTAGTAATACATTTATATAGTGCCAGGATAAGTCATGAATCTAAATTCTGCTCTCTTACACCCGCATAAATTTGAAGTAACTCCACTGAAGTGGTAAAAAAGAGCAAAATTTGGCTTATGACGGTTGCTGCCACTGGAGTCATACAGCATCCCTATTGTCTACCCAGAGACTGTACAGCTTTAAAACATTTAATGAAAAAGGGAGGAGGGATTGAAATGAATTGTCACAGCAATCAGTTCAGAGCCTTGATATTTCTTTTAGAAATTTTAGCATTTCTCCTCCCCAGGTTGTCCAAGTAACTCTCTTTCTCCAGTATTTTAGTTAATTTAAAACTTAAATCACCAAATCAATTGTGAGACTTTGAAAAAGCCTGAAATGTGTGAGCATAAAAATACATTTTGTGTGTTACAATTTAGAGCCATGAAACATTTGTTTAATGAAGAGATTGAAGTTCTGTCTGTTCTCTAACTTGCCTGTGTGGTGATGTGGTTTTGGGGTTGGTATTAGGGGGATGATGTCACCATCACTATACTCCCATAACTTTAAAATAGCTAATTAAAAAAGTACAGCTGCGGAACAATAGATGGCTATTGTCCCTCATTTAAGTCCCATATTTCTTTCATCCTATTGTATTTCCAGTTTTCTCCTCTTAAAACAATGGCTCTCTGAACTGAAGTCCCAGTAACTCTGTCCTGAGTAACAGATGCACAAGTCTTGCAATATTTGGCATATTTCCTAAAGCTCCAGCCCCTAAAGTCAAGTATTATGTCACTATCTCAGCTTTCATTTAAAAGAGGGGAAAAAGAGTTTCTTGCCCTCATAACGGTGGAAAAAAGCTTTGAAAACCTAAGGCAAACAAAAAGAATACAAATTTTACCTTTTAAAAAAAATCGTATGTTTTAAGCTAATATTGTCATTTGGGGGAGCCTTACTCACGACAGCTGAATGTTTGAGGTTGGTAATACTGCAATAATAAATAATAATAAAAGTACTGTGGCATGTAGAGGCCCCAGTCTAGGATTGGGACCCCCACTGTGCTAGGTGCTGTACAGACATATAGCAAAGAGAGGGCCCATGCTCCAAACAGTTTACAATCTAGGGAAAACCACTTTGGCACAAACAGGTGAAGTGACTTGCCCAAGGTCACACAGCAGATCAGTGACAGAACTAGAAAAGGAACCCAGGGCCCCTGATCCACTATACCACATGGATTCTCATACCGTCACATGGCTACTCACGCCACCAAAATAATTCCCTTATCTCACATGTTAGCAATATTGCACAGCACTAAGTTCCATCCTGCATGAAGGCTTCCCCCTGAATTTTACAAGCCTTCTCTATTCCTGGCTCTGCTATTGATCTCTATGCCTCAGTTTCCCCATCTGTAAAATGGAGATAATGATATTGATCTCCTTTGTAAAGTGCGTTGAGATCTATGGAGGGTCAGGGAGTAATAGACTAGGGGGTAAGTGCTGAAGGATGTATTATAGGATCCTTATGCAACTTGAGGATTCCTACATATATCCAGTGCTTTATTCTGCTAGGTAATAGAGTCACTTTGTACCAGTAGACTATTACACAGTCATACTTGATCAGAATTCTGCCCCATTAAGCTGGAGTAATTTATAGATCTAGATTTTCCCCCCAAAAGCCCAAGTTTTCCACTCATCTCCAATTGGGAACCCCACAAATTATTTGTCTCTCGCTTTTTTAAAATTTATTTATTGCCACAGTGTTTTGTTCACACCGTTTATAGGCAGCTGCATGGTCCTAATCAAGCAAGCCACACAGTTCTCGTTACACTAGCCCAGACACTCAGACTTCAAAACATCTGCAATTTTTGCATTCAATAGCACTATGTCAAACTTTTGTCCTTCTCCCCTACAACTTAAAGACTGAAACGTTTTCACTGGGACCATGGATGAGAATCACAGAATCAAGCCTGCCCTGGCCAGGAGAGATTGTCTGGAATCTTCATCCAGGTCAGCTCAATGACAAACAAGGACAACCCTCCATCCCCACCACTTTTACAGTAAGTGCACTTGCCACACACACAAAGCAACATCTTAAAATAACCCTTAAAATAACATCTTAAAATGAACTGGGGAGGGGGAGAAATTACCCAGCCACACAGAGCAGAGGAGAAGCCAACCTCCTCTATCTGCTTGTTAGCCCCACTAGGGTTTGAAAAGCAATAAAGGTGAGGGCAACATCCAGACCAGGAAGTGGTTTTTAACTCAGCCGTCAACTGCATTGATCAAGTAAAAACAATCCATCAAATAAAAACAAACGGATCAGGAATGTATCCAACAGGTTGACCTCCTTACTCAGGGCCCTACACGGTCATTCACAGCAGTGCAAATCCCTATGAAATTGGAATGGAAGCAATTTCCACGCACTTTGTACTGGTATAAGTGACTGCCCAACACTACAGAGGAACAATAAATCAGGCCCTCAGCTTTCACTCAACCGCTGCTTGGACAAAACTCCCAGTGGAATGTACAGGATTTAGCCCAATAGTCCTGTCATCACCCCAGGCCTCAAGAAGAAGTGAAACTAAGGAGATGGGCGAGAGAACCGTTTAGTAGATCAAGCAGAGTTTTGTCTGAGAATAAAAAGGGTAAAACATGAGCTATCTTCATCTCTATCCAGTATTTCTACATTTATAGCCAAAAAGCAAGTAACAATATCTGAAATGTTCAAAGAATACTATCCCAGCACTTATCTGGTGTCACTTGAGATGAAGAAGATAATTGAAAGGATGATTGCATTGGGCTTGTTGTACTCCATTGATAACAAAGGTTTTAGAGAGCCCATTCAGTATGCTCAGCCATGATACAAGATGCCGGGAGAAAACACAGTATTGCTCCACAGTGACAGTACCTCAGATCTATGAAACATTAAAATGAAAGATAAAGGCGGCACTGAAAGCAGCCACACTGGGCACAGTTCACTTGACGACAAACATTTGGACATGTGTCTAGACATTGGAATACCTCTCAATCACTGTCCACTGGCAGCCCTATGTTCCCATGCAAAAATCTGCCCATAAATTAGCAGCACTTGTTATTTCTTCCTTTGATAAAGGCCACTCAACAAACAATTTGGCAAGAGCCAAACAGTCAAATTTCTGCATGGCTTAATTCTCAGGATCTTCCATTGGGGCTGGGTCACCTCCGATATCAGGTCCAACACAGAAAATGCCTGAAGTGATTACTTGTTTTGCTCTTGTATTGATTAAACAATTCTTCCTTCATAACTAAGCACTAAGTTTTTGCAATACTGGCAATATCTGTAACCATTTGTATAGCTCTCGTGGCATTCTAAGCTAACTTGAGAACCTGAGCAATTTACCAGAACTGCAGCTTAAACAAGTTTGAATTTCATGTGATCATATTATATATATGAATGAATGCTCTTGCTGAAAAAAGAAATACATGAGCACACATTAAAGCAGAGCCTTGATTCTGAACTCTTTATCCTGAACTCTGAACAATGGATACTTATGAATCATTTGTGCCGCATACTGAAGCCTTTTGAACTAGTAACAAGAGAAATCAGTTCTGCTAATGCATCTCTCATCCTGGATCCCTCACTCATCCAGATTTTAACACTGAAATTTAGAAGAATAAGACCATGTTTTTGGAGGGACAGGAAAAAAATTTGGATAATATGCTGGACAGTCAGGAATTGAATTTTAGACTCAATAGGATGGAGCAGTAAGTGGAAGATACATATACTTTGCCTTTCAAGTTTCTAAATGAAACAGGAATAAAACTTAACAGAACAGTTTGCATTGCTTCCTTTCACTAGTGATCTGTCATAGGGCAAGTCTATACTACAGTGCTACCTGCAGCTGTGCCGCTCCAGCACATCTGGTGAAGACGCGCTATGCCGATGGGAGAGCCCTCTCCTGTCGGCATTATTACTCCACCGAGGCAAGAAGGGCAACACTAGCATTAAATGGAACAGGCAGGGTAGAAGCAGCATTGTTATAGCTGAAGTTCTCATTTGTGATGCTAACCCTCACTTACATGCCAAAGTGTCTATTCTCCAAAAGCAGGACAATTTTTTAAAATGTAGATTGGGCACATACGGGTGGATTGATTCCTGCATTTTTTTAAAAAATGCATCTATATGTCCATTTATTTCAATTTCATTTTAGTGAATCAGGTCCTGATTTAATGCTAACCAAAAACCCTTGAAATAACTGAAAGCTTTCTCAGCCAATTCTGTGTCACCGCTCTGAAATTAGTACTGAAATTAAATGGCTCAACAGTGCTAAGACATTCCCCAACTACTCCAGCAAGCAGTCACTCACCTCTAAGGTTAACAGGATAAAGGCTGGATAAAGAAACTACTCATTATACCAGCTCTACAAAGAAGCAATTATGAGACTTTATAAAGTGGTTTCAAATATATTTTTCAAACTAGGATTCAGACAAATATTAGTGGCAGCAAATTATAGTACTTAGCAGAATTATCACCCAGTAAAGAGACTCTTTTAATCTATAAAAAATATCAACAAAAGATGTAAATATGGACTCCTCAATGGGTGGTATATCCTGAAAAAAATATACATCTAATCTCACAGTGTGTTACCTCCAGTACCTGGAGAGAAGGTTAACAATTCAGAGCTGTTTCCTACAGCTCTCAAATATATTTTGATGTAGATATCAGAGATTTAAAATCTATTGTATAATCATAGGGTACACGCAAGGAACCTGGGGACATACTTTTCTGTGGTAAAGTGCTGGAATGCTGTTTTTCATTTCAAATCAATATTACTCCCTATTTTTAACAAATTATATTTCATTCTGTGGCCTTTTGGTTCTAATTTTTCCCATCATAAACAGTAACAGTGTTTTTACCACCATGAATACAATTTGCAGGCTGCGCATTACCATTACACTTTCATTTATCTCCACATATAATATGCAAGTGGGAGAAAACCATGGCTCACCCTTATGGTAACTGGAGACCAGTAGCCAGATTCTGCTTTCATTTGCACGGCTGTAAATCTAGAGTAGATCAACTGAAGTCACCAGATCAAATTCTGCTCTCACTTATACAGGTATAAATCTGGAGCGAGTCCATTGGTTTCTATGGCTTTATGGCCTGAAGGGCTGAGTACCCAGAGTTCCAGTTCAAGTCAATGAAAGCAGATGCTCAGAACCTCTGAACGTCAAAGTCCCTCACTGGTTTTGTCTCACATTTGTTCTAAGTAGAGTGGTTCCTTACAGTCTCATTACTGGAGGCCATCACTCACTGAACATGACAAGCTGCTGTCACAGGCAAGAAACATTTCTGTGGTTACTTGACATTTCTCTCTCCACATTTCTCTCTCTTTTCAGTTCCTCCTTTAGTGAAAGTAGCAGTGCACATATTTTTTTAAGCTCCTTCCATTAAAATCTTGTACAAACACTTCTCTGGATGACACCCGAGTGGATCTGGAACCCAGCACCAAATCATGTATTGTGATATGCAAAGGAAGTATAGTTCCAAGATGATGTCAAGTACTGCAGATGCTTTCGGCCAGCAATGCTACTGCCTTTGTAAGGGAACCTAACCAATACCACATTCTCAATTATTTTTAACCTATAGACAGTATGTAGACGTCAAACTAAAGAGTTCAAAATCCATCATGTTAACTGAACAAACTTTCATAGATGGTTTAACCCACCTTTCTTCAGTCATTTTAACTACTGAGGGGAGAACCCCAAAAGGTTCGGAGTTCAGGTTCAGTTTAAACACTGCAAAATCTGGATTCTTATGCAAAATGCTCAGAACATTTTAAGTGAAGAAAATTAAGAAGAAAATCATAAGAGAACAATTTATATGGCGATTTCCAGTGCTTTCGGCTTCTAGCCAAGCTGGAAAAAACAACCTCTTGTTTTATTCCAATACTTCTGGATTCCAGCAGGGATAGACCCATAATAACTCACTGAAAAATGCCTTAGCTCTGGTTGTACTATATTTGCAGTGTTAATATTCCCAAATGTTTCCAGTAGCACCTACTTACTTTGCAGATTACATAACTAGGAAAACTGCTTGGGCCAATGGGTGATATAATTCTACCCAGTATGCTTTTCCAAGCATATTGTATCCCTTTGTTTTTCTCACATTGTGTCTTATTTTTAAAACCCATCTTCCTGAACCTGGAAAACTGTCCTCCCTCTGATTCACCAGAGGGATGTATATTACCCCTATGTTCGCAGTTCTGATTATTAACTCCAAGGTGAAACAGCTATTGAAACTGCACAGCTGGAGCATCTGCATTCTCTGAAGACCTCACACCTTTGTTTACTATTGGAAGAGTGGATGTTTTACTAGCTCAATTCAAGACCTCCGAGGAAGGAGACAAAAACAGGAACTGTAACCTAAGCCCAGGCCTTGCCCATGCTGAGAATACCAAGAGTTGCATGATTTAGTGACTCTTCTGTCTCCTTTTTGTCTGTGTCTTTCTGTAATGAACATCACGCATTAAAGTGAACAGACAACAAGTGCCGCTCATCTAACTCCACCAAGCAAGCAGATTCAGCGCTGGACTTCTACAAATCTTATTTACTCTATTGGTTAAATAATGATATCTAAACGGGGCTGATTTAACTGACTCTGGCAGTTCTCCGAGTAAATGTAATTATACTTTGCACTTATTACAGTTTTCCTTTGTGTGCCTCTTGCTTCCCAGCAACTCTGAAACACAGACTTAAGTCTGCTATATAATACATCTCCATACCTATAGTGGTGACATGTGTTAACAGATGGCATTGCGAGCACATCACAGCAGATCAGCGCAAGTTGTCATTTCTGGTGGCTGCAGTTTTCCCTAAAGTTATCACAGTCCAACACAGCAAGGCATGGAGTAATCACAGGCCCTTTCCTGTTGGCTGGGAAGAACATGACTAAGCACTGTCGCTTTTTATAGCACTCATCGTTGAACTTTCTAGAAATGCCTTTATATGCATAGAGTGCATTTATTCTGTGAGTCTGTTAAGTAACCAGATGTGTTTTGGATGACACTGCACAACCATAAACATGGTGAAATCTTTTCCAAGCACTGAAATTTCAGATCCTTTATGTGGGCTCTACAGTAAACAGCACCCAGCATGTGCAATAGTCAAAGGATATGTATGTATGTGTCTAGTGTAAAATCGCACTATAGAATTATATTAAATGCACAATAAGGGCTGTAACACAAGACAATGAGAGTTAATCATGTTCAGAAGAAGGAAAGAGAAAGATATACTGGGGACAATAGGGGACATTAATGAAGAAACTGGGTTAGAATACTGTGCATCTCAGATTTCTATGGCTGTGCAAACCTCGCTGGGTTTGGATCACATGGACTATAGGAACTGAACCTGGCACGGTTTTCTCCACAGGGCTTGGTTTGGTCAGCACAGAGATACTGATTTATGTAGCACCTGAGTCTCTATGAACTCCATCCCCACTATTGCTCTGAGCTCCTCCTGGCCTCTTGGCAGGTGTGATACAGCATGGCCAGAAGGCAGCAGGAGAGTGATCTAGGATGAGGAGAAGCCTTATTCCCTGTAAATTAATTAAAAGCACCTGAAACCAATTAGAGCACCTGAAGCCAGTCACCTGATAAAATCCCCCTGCTTCAATCAACCAGAGGAGGAGTTGGAGCAGAGTGGTTTGGTGGTGGAGCAGAGAGCAGTTTGGAGGAGCTGAATCAGAGTGGTTTGGTGGTGGAGCAGAGAGCAGTTTGGAGGAGCTGAATCAGAGTGGATTGGTGGTGGAACAAAGAGCAGTTCGAAGGAAAGTGGAGGAGAGTTTTGAGAAGTGCTGCAGTGGGCTAAGATGACCAAGATCCTAGGTAAAGGGACACCTGGCTTGTGCAGAGGGAAGGCAGGAAGCCCCACAAGCTGAAGGTCAGGAGAGGGAAGTAGCTCAGGGGAAAGAATCACTGGTACAAGTGGTTCAACTGCTATCATAGGGCCCCTGGGCTGGGACCCGGAGTAGAGGGTGGGCCTGGGTCCCTCCCTCTCCACTCCCCTTCCCTGGGATACTAGTAGGATAGCTGTTACCCCAGTTCAGGGGCAAGAAATGGCACCCTGAAACCACCCCCACAAGAAGAGAAAGTGCGGGACCCATCATAGTAGTGCCGGCAATTTGCCACACAGGGTAGATCTGGCTTTCTTCAATGAAGACTCTGATTCTAAGATTAGGGTAGACGCTGCCCCTGCTTACAGCCCCTAAGAGGTCTGCAGAAGGAAAGAACAAGCTTGCTGACTAAAGACCAAGGGAATCTGCAGTCAGGGACACTTATCCCATCCCAAAGATTTGGAAGGCCAAATGAGGGAAAGGAGCCGGCAGTGGAATGTTTTGCACTGTGCAAATCTGAGTAGCCAAGTTTACTGAGGTGATGTGCCTCAAACCATCTGTATTTCAGCGTTCTGTGGGAATACAGACCTACATAGCAGGAATCTGTGGACACTGACCATGCTTATGTGACAACACAGACTAATTTTTTCCAGCCCTCACATATGCCAGTTAAGCAGATCCCAAAAATCAAGTTCACTCTCTTATCATTTAAGAGAGTCACACCCTGTTTCCAGTACTGCCAATCGCAAGCATTCAAAAATCATGAGTCAGGCCTCCAAATAATCAGGGCTAGCGTAAAAATCATCAGATTTTTAAAAATAATAAATGTGAGGTTCTTTTTATTTGCTTTGGGGGTTTTGTGCCTTTAGGGATCACATTGTCAAGCTTCTCTCTGCAGTCATGAAAGCTAGAAATGTTTTTTGTTTAAATGGAAGCTGACTGTAGGAGCTGGGGCTGCATGAAGATAACATCAAACAACATGAAACTCATCATAAAATCACAAGAGTTGCCAACACCATGTTCCATCCTTACCTCTCAGTGAGTTTGTTTCATTGTTTCATGGCATATCTTTAATGCTCTTTAAATAACTTTCTGGAGAGTCTGAGGAATTGAGCCTTGCTGGGAGAATCAGGCATCTGAGTCTCTTCCTTTCTCTGTAGGAGAGTTGAGAAAGTATTACTCATAACACGAGTGCTAAAGGCTGCCCTTGATAAGCCCAGCTTGGCCTGCAATAGGTGATAGAGACAAACTGATGGTTCTATACCCTTGCAGCTGAATAGAGGCAGGAATCACTTTGCAAATCAGCCAGCCACTTCATCAGAGGAAACCCAAATTTAAAGGGAAACCAGGGGGGCCATATTCTTTAGCAATAAAGAGCTCAGTGTCCTCTAGAAACACTCTAGGTGAGCACAAGCTGCAACATGTGGATCTAGATTCTAGTCAAGATTTCAAACATCCTGCCCCCCACACCTCCAAAAAGGGTCAGGGTAGTTCTGATCTGGGGTTTTGGCTTAGCCCATTATTGTTATTTATTTATTACAGCCCGAACCCTTGGCTAAGCATTTATAGGGATTATAAAAACATGTGTCCACAAAATTTAAATCCTGATTGGGGGGGCTCACCTGCTGCTTTCCCTAAACTTTGGTGGCATTTGTTTCAGAGCCACTTATAATTAAATAGCTTTATGTTACTCACACCTGCAAGGCCTGTTTTTGCATGGTTTTTGTAATACCAGTGGGTGCATGCTGTATTTGACGTTGATAGGACTGTGTGTGTTGTATCCAGTGAACTCACCTCAGCTGGGAGTTTGTCTGGGGAGATTCCTTCTTTGCAGCTTGCTGCTGGTCTAGGGGAACTGCCCCCTTAGACAGGCTGAATTTAAAGCCAGTGTGTACCTAACTGAGGAAGACTCAAACAAAGAGTATCCTGGGAAATGTAGGATACAGGAAACAGCTAGGCCCAGCACTGCAAACGGTGCTTAATTTGTGCCAGGGGTGAGCCCTGGCACCGCTAAGCTTGGCAGTTCAGAGCCCTGGCACCTCTGGGTTGCTGCATCAGTTATGAATGTAGAAAAATTGCTTGAACCCCAACACCTAATTGCTTGAGCCCCGGCACGTCTTTCATTACAAATTAAGCACTGTCTCCTAACTTCCATTATAATTAAAGGAAATTAGGACCCTAAATATCTTCGTGGGTCTGGGCCTTGGTAACTAAATTCCCATTTGATCTCAATGGGCCCAGGATTTGGCTCTTAGATTCAGTGAGAAAGAGAGCTCTGACAGTACAACTTATCAAACAAACAAATAGCAGAGCTTCCCACAACTCTCCTAGTTCTCAGTAACCACTGATGAGAATGTTTAGTGTCATTATGGCCCCTTACTCATGCAAAACTCCCATTGACCTTAAATGGAAGGTCTGGGCGGATGGGTTTTTTTTTTCTTTTGTTTGTTTTTACCACTGCTCAAGCACTGAATGTTCATGCTATTTTTTAAAATAACTCATTGTCCTTATATTGATGCCTGAAATTAAGTTCACAAAGCAGTTCTTTTAAAATCCTCTAGAATGAGGATTTTTTTTCTTTCCTTTTTAGTAAGCCTTGTTTTTAGTTCACGTGCTTATATATAGAGATTCCCTAATTTGCAGCTTTAATGTGGACTACAGATTTGCAACTTTAAATATGGCTAAGGTTCACGTTTATTTTATTCGCTAGGATGTTACTGAACAGACAAAAAGTTAATGTAAATATGAAAATACGACTTGCATGAGAATATGTAGTAGGAAATTGTTCAGGATATTTTTGAAGATTCCAAACTTGGCTCCTGATTCCCTTGATCTACCCGTGCAAAGACTATGCTTACAGTCCTATTGCAGAACTGGGGCCTCAAGGTTCTGATTTCATAGCTCAGTACAGTATATTGCTGCAAAACAACTTTAAAGGTTTATTTTCTTTCAAAATAGACAACATTAGTCTGAATTAAGAGTTTAAAGCTTAGAAAATATCACCCTAAAATATATAATTTTCTTCTTTCACTAAATTAGTTCTAAAAAGCATCCTAAAAACCCAGTGAGATGCTCTGCAGATTTTAAAATCAGGCCACATACTCAGGTAACGAAGGCCCTGATCTTGCAACTCAACACAGATGGGCAGACCACGGCACCCACTCAGAGCACTGTTGAGGTCAATAGCTCCACACAGGTCTGCTTGTGAGGCTTCAGTTACAGGATCAATGCCTTGGTCAGATGCTTAACTGGTGTCAATGGATTTGGTTCAGCCTGGATTTAGGAGCCTATATGTTAGGCAGCCAATTTTGAAAATTGATACCAATTTTTTTCTATCATAAGGTCCTTTATCAGGTGACTTGATGTCCTGGCAAGGAATTGTACTTAATGCTCTAGCAGGCCCTTTTCCAAGCTGTATTTAATTTTAAAATTACCAAATGGTCTTCACATTTTTCTTCAAAAACTGCTCCAAAGATAAAACTTTCAATGGTATGCTTCATCCAGGGCAAAGTTTTATTTCCTAGTTATACAGCCACAAATAGAGAAAGTTTCCAGAAAAGCTGGTCCAATTTTAACTGTACCATCACACAGATGACTCTGGTAAAACTCTGTGGAACAGACACCAATTACCATTTCCCTCTCAGAACCATGGTAAAATACACGAAAGGTCATATACAAGATAGAATTTGACATAATAAGATTTCACTCCTATGTTAATGCACCTCAGATCAAGTCTGCAAAAGTGAAATAATAAATTTAGGAAAACAAGCAAAATGACCCTACTGGTTGGTTGGTTTTCTAGATACCATCTACATATTTTAGAAACGTACAACCTTCTAATCGAAATGAATAAACTACTCAACCATAAAGTTGCTATAGAAGATATGCTTGTTCTGATTGGAAAGGGCATCTGCTATCTGCAATATTGATAATACTTTTCAAATTTCATCTGCTTTTGTTTGCATTCTGTGTCGTCTGTTTAAACACACTGGGAATAATAATGAATCCCAGCATTATCTCCACTTTTTCAAGGCTGAACATATAACTTTATCACAAAAATAATTAAAATTCTTTGGCACTCTTGTATCTTTTCCATTAAACGTTATCAAGCAGTGACAATAAACTAACATCAGTCCAAGGCTGCCCATATGCTGCTTTTAAAAAGAATGCATTTGTCCCAGGGTGAGAGACATGAATTTTGTGTTTACAGGGTCAAACAATTCTGAAGTTTTTTACAGTGTAAAGACTACAAATCTATACACACACACACACACACACACACACACACACACACACACACATGCAACCAAGGATCACTAAGTAGGGATGGGACACCTATGAATTGTCTTGCTAAAATGTTCTTTGATAGGCAAACCTTAGTGGCTTAATAATTTGGAAAGTTACAGATTATACATATTTTTCATAATAGTATTACACATTCAAACTCAAAGATGGATGTTCCAAAATGTTTTCAGAATGCATGTTCAATTAATCTCATGTGTATTAATGGATTTTCTGACAATTCATTAGTAAGTCAGTCTATATATAAGATTCATTTCAAAATAAAGTGGTAATAGTGTTTATTTTGTGTATATATTTACAGTGGTGCCACTTTATTTTGAAATGAATCATTTTATGTCACCTTTCGTAAACCAGGTTTCTCTTTTTTTATTTGGGGCACATCAGGTTTAAATATAATACAGTATTTTTATCTGTTCAGTTATTGTTCAGTATCAGTTAATAATCAGCTATTTTAGAAAGCAACCTCTGATAGCTGACTTTCCACCTACACTGAATAATATGCCAACTAAAAACAATGTAGGTTTTAAAACACATCACTGGAATACCTAACTCTGAAGTCTGTCTTTATAATTTTTATAACGTGCTAACTTCTGCTTAAAATGTAGTAAAGCAATGATGTTGATCTCATTTCAATACTACATACACAGTATTGCATAGTAATGCACTGGCTTTATAAGCCAGAAAACAGTACCAACTCACTAAACAGATCCATCAGGATAATTGAAGAACTCATTTCAGAAGAACTCCCATATGAAGGCAGAAATGTTAAAAGATGTTAAATTTTCTTTTTGTGTACTGTTGGCTTGCCTGATAAGCAGAAGCAAGTTTATACAGCTCTGCAGCTAGTGTAGAATGCTTAAGCAAGAAATCCATAACTTTTAATATGATGAGATTGTCCTGCTAGGAGAGATGGATTTTTTCCAATATCACTGCTAACAAACAAGTAGAGTCTCCTGTATCAGCACATTTCTGTTTTCTACTCTGCAGCACACATGTGCTTCATTTGGAAACAACCCACAGCTCAACATTTTAGTTATATTAAAAACGAGCCATGCCTACCAGACTAGTGGATGGACAGGTATCTTAACTTATTTCTTTAAGGAACAAACACACAATCTTATATAGATACAAGGTTAAAAAAAAAAGATGAGAAAGTATGAAGTTATCCAAGACTTAGTGGAAATGTTGCTTACAAGAGTGACTGCACAGTGGGCAGATACTGTCACACAATGTCTTATTACATGATTTCAAACTCCTAGTCACAGTCCCACTCGCTGCAGAAAACTCAAATATGTTTCAGATAGGTGCTAAATAAAAGACATTACTTTTCATCTGCTTTTTTGCTTAATGCTAATATAGTCACTTGTCAGTGGATGTAAAAGTAAAGGAGACAAGAGTTTATTTTTATACCTCACAGAACAGCAACTGGTGATTTCCCTTAGATCATTGCTTTTGTGTATGCAGGCATTAAGCTTTTTTTCTTTTTATATTTTAGACATACTTTATTTTTTATTCAAAACAGTCTTATGCCAACTCTGACACACTAATATTACCACAAAGGTAGGTGGAGTTTTAGTTTAAAACTTTTCTGCAAAAGCCTTCATCATCTTATGAATTTAGATATTACATATAATTAGTAATCACACTGATATTATTCACTTCTTCAAAAGTTGGACTGAGGACACGAATTTTTGATGCACTTAAGAATTTACAGAAGATGCATTTTAATGAGCAGTCAATATGTACTAGGGCCTAACCAAAAGAAAATGGATGTATTTTTTGTTGATTGTAAACTACAGATCACAGATCAAAAGGGAGTGTTTTGTCTTAAAACTGCACTACGTTTGTTGCACCCAGTTCCAAATTCCTTACTCAGAGCCAAACTAGGCCCTAGACTAGCAATAACAATTGTGGGGCCACGGTGATGTTATTCCAAGGAGAAAGAGCAAAAAGGTACTTTCTTTCTGCATGGCTTTTATTTTTAGATACAGAGAAACAGTAACGGAATAAAAAGACAGACAAAGTCTCCATGAGCAAACACAGTGTATTTGACTCGCTCTGCAGCAATCATCTTGAACTTAAAAGGAACACCCCACCAGAATGGCTAGGAAGCCTACTTCACTCTTAAAGGGATAGTACACTGAACACACCCTTGTAGTTACATAGCTAACCCAGCCAGGAAACCCTGAAGGCCAGATTCTTGGCTGCTTCACAACCTTCTTTGTGCCAGCTCAAAGGGACCGTGAAGCTGGTTTAACTGGCCAGCTGAGGTTTAATCAATAGAGTTATTCTAGATTTACACCAGTGTAAATGAGAGTACAGTTTAGCCTACAGCTATTATTTGTTTGTTTTGAAGGCATAAATGGGACCCCTCCTTCAAAGGGAATTTACTGCTGCATTACTGGTAGAGATGTGGGATCAGAGTAGACCAACTCCAAGAAAGTGTCCTGGCACAGTATTAGCATAGACACATCACCAGTGGCAAAAGTTGAGCTTGCAAGAACAGTTAAACTTAGTTATTAGACTCTCAGAACTCAGCATGTGCTATGATCTAACAGACTGAGGCCCCGAACTGTGAATTCTTCCAATATTATAGTTATTATAATAGGCTCATAGATAAGCCGAGTCAGGCTTGTTTAATATTTGGAAGGGAGACCAATACACGCTGCAAGAAGGAGTTGGTAGCTGCAGTTAGCAGTAGATAGGCAGCACTCTTCTGTTTGAGTGAGTCCTGTACCAATTCTCAGCATGATCCTAGCAAGAGCAAGTAGGATTAAAGTGGAGTCTTTATTTAGGTTAATTCTCAGAAAGTTACACCTTCTCCACCAGGATTTCTTTTCCCCCGTCTTCCTTTTCCTCACCTAACCTCCCTCTGGTGTTCTCAAGTATGTATTCCTACTCTATTCAATTAGCCTTAGGTACAGCACAGAGGACTCAGTTACCGGCAGTCATTATCCCAAGCACTTTTCATAAAAGTAAGGGTATTAGTCTCAGAGTCCTGGCAAAACTCCAGCTAAGCTAACGTATTTACATTCTACCCTCTCTACAGGTATCTTTTTAGTTTTAAATGGAGGAGTTATTCTTCATTTCCTCTCCTAAAATTGTTGTGTAGTATGGCTGGTGCTGGTAAGTTCATTCTCCATTTCCTTCCAGTAGCTGATTAAATGGTCTGCACTGTGTTGTCAGCTCTCATGATTTTATCACAAGTCTCATGATATTTGGTGGTTTTTCTTAAAGTCCTGCTTCTGAAGTCATGGATTATGTGAGAATCTCAGCTTTCATTTTTTTTAAAATGTTACGTTTCTAACTCATCGTTTTGGAGACACACTTGAAAATGCGACTCCAAAGAACCCAACATTTATTGTATTTGTCTTAAAAATCATAGGATTAAAAACCACACAATCTCCTGGTTTTTTGGGCCTGACTCATACTTTTTCAATGCCTGAATGCCTGAAGCTGACAGTATTGTCAGTGGCACAGGATAAGCCAGGCCTATTAAGCAACTAAGGCCCAGCTCTGGCCTATGCCAGTCTGTCTAATCCTTCAAGGGCTGACTTCTGTCCTCAATTATACCAATGAAATGGAAGACTTCTGTGGGATTGTGTGACGATAACTGAGAGCAGAATTGGACCCATGTGTTCCAGAGTGAATGAAAGTACCACGCCAAATGCTGCCCACACTTACTTCCATGCGTCAGTCACTTGACGTCAGTGGATTTGTATGGGCGTGAGGATGTAGATATATACAAAGGCCTCTCTCTCTGTAAGGTGTGACGCCGGCAGACCAGGTGCCCGCTCTTGCCAAAGCTTTAGGCCTCAGCCAAACACCGGCCATTTCATTGCTGGAAACCAGTCTGTTTCACCTGATTTCATGGTTAGGGTGGGTATTGGGCTTATAACAATGTGTTATATGAAATGCTTGTAAATTGCTGCATGCATTAATCTCACTTACAATATGTCTAGCACATGCTATAATGTAATATTTAAGTTTTTGTTTTGTAACTGTAAAAACATTTGTTCTGAAGCTTTGAACCCAGTCAGGAGGAGTCATCTCCTGCCCATCAAGAAGGCCTATCAAAACTAAATGGGCCATTGTGGGACATCACAGTACAAAGACTTTGTTAATTGCCCCTAATACACATAAGCAGGATACGTGCAAAAGGACTCATACCATCAGCTTGAATTCTGGAAGAAGGAAATAAAAATAGGTAACAAGAACATTTTTCATCTTTTATTGTTTGGATTCTCACAGGGCCGGAGTTATGAAACAGAAACAGAGACACCCAGGGCCAACCTGGGTTAGCCCTAAGAGATATTCAGAGCTGACAGATTACTACAATTCACCTTTTGAATCCATAGACTGTAACTCATTTGGGTATATATGCTTGACTGCTTTAACCTTGTAATAACTCTCTCATGTCTTTTCTTAGTTAATAAATTCTGTTACTGTAGAATTGGCTCCAAGTGTTGTCTTTGATTTGAGATCAAATGCACAGATTGGCATAGGGTATGTGACTGATCTCTTGGAACTGGAAGCAACCTGAACGTTTTTGATCTTTGGTGTATAGCAACCAACTATCACTAAGTCCAGCTTGCATGGATGGCAAGATAGACTGGAATGACCAAGGGGACTGACTGTGACTTCATGGTATAGTGCTGGAGGAGTTCACACTTTTTACTGGGTTGGTGAAATCTAACTATAGAACATACAACCAGTCTGGGGTTTCTGCCCTGCTTTCTGACAGTCTGTCCTGAGGTTGGTACTCATGGTCGTGAGCCACTCCAGACAGTGAGACATAAGGCAGTAAGGGCCACCTCTGACAACCATTTTTAAATAGCCTCCTCAGGTTTCTGGTATATTTTTTACCATGTACCAAGGTGAGAGATTTTTGCTTATTCGTAGAATTATTGCTCAAGAGAGAGACACAGTGCAAAGAGTCTAAAGCTAGGTGGATAGATGCACACAGTGACCTGAATTCTGAGGTCCAGCTGAGCTTTGCTCAGCCCAGGATTCAAGTGGGGGAGCAAAAGTAGCTGCACACAATCTTTGAGCTTCTCCAGTTCCCTCGGCTACTTATTTTTACCAGCTACTAATAAGCTCCAACAGGCCATTATGTTGGCAAGCCGTGACTGCAGCACACAGCCCTTTGTTCACATGCTTCACAAGGCCACAATCCCAATTTAAAAAAAAAATCACAAAGATCATCCTTTCACGCCATTTTAATATTTTTACCAAGACAGTGAGTAAAAGGGGCACTGAGTTGTGTTACTTGGGTGAAAGAAAACCTGGCCCCATTCAAGTCAATGTTGAGTTTTGCCATTGACTTCAATGGGGCCAGGATTTCACTACTTGTGTGTATCCATTGAATCCAATGGCAATTACATGAACAGCACCCATAAGAATCAGATCCTTTAAAAGTTCTCACCAGATCCTCACCAAATTCTTTTGAACTAAATTAAGGAAAACACACATTTCAGAAGCCAGAACAGGGATATATTAACTTTGACACTCAACTCGATTAGTTTTATTCATAGCTAATGCCAAATATTTCAGCTGGACATAGTGGCTCTGATTCTCCTCTCATTACACTGATCTCACGGAGGTGAAACTCCTAAATATGTTGATCAGCCTTTGCAGCGATATGTAGATCTGATGTATTCCATTTGCAGCATTGTTTGCTGGGGTCCGTCTCATGGCAATCTCACAAACATCATTCCATCGTTCTCTCACCCAGGTTTCACGATTCCCTCCCACCACCCACCCACCCACTGTTTAAAGACAATCAGCAAATGAATAATTTCACATTTTCAGCCTATTAAAATATTTATTGCTGGTGTCAATAGAAAGTTTTTAAAAGATAAAATATATTTGTATATTGACTGCAAATCCTACATGGATGTAATGGCACCAGGCACTGTACCACATCATGAAATAAAAATTAAATTGTAGTTGGGCTTTTAAATCAACTCAATTAAAATAAAGAGATTCTTGGCTTGATATAGGGAAATATTTGTATTTCCAATTCTATTTGTTAATACATTGACATATGTGCTATTTTTTAAATGTAGCACTAAGTGCACTTTCTGTCAATGCCATAGATTTTTTAATAGACTGAGAAAATGCATTTCATTTCTTCTTATTTTCCTTCAATACATCATTTGGTTCTGCTTTTTTGCCTGCATGAAATTCATTTTCTAATGGAAATATTTGTTTTGTAAATCAAATATGTATTATGCACAAAATGCAAAGCACAAATTAAATTATGTTAATGAAATGAAAGAGATATGAAATGCATATTTCATGGACAAAACATAACCTCAGCAAACAACCATTTCTTGATAAAATCTTTAAACACAATCTCATTCTGTGACAGACATATTGTTAAAGCAGATAGCACCTCATTTAAATGGTTTCCTTTAATATTAGTGCTTAGTATATAATTGTAAATAACTTTTGGGATGAAAAACCAATAATGAAATATTGTCTTTAATAGTTTGCTATTGATGTCAGCATAAAATTTGTAGTAGTTGAATATTGGAAATTGGGAGTGCGCACATATATAGTCAAAAGCTGTAAATGATTGCATATTTAAATAGAGCTGACTAAGGCAAAGATGTTATAGATATTAGTAATAGGCAGAAAATGATGCTGACCTAACATTATTTGACAAAACCCACTGTTTTAAATTATATATTGGTTACACTTAATGAATAATAGATTCTGTAGGTGTTGTTTCTCTAATCATAATGCTGATGATACTATATGTAGGAGACTTCTTAGTCATCCTTCTGACAATAAAAACAGGTAGAGATCACAAAGGGCAGAGCAATATGAAATCACATTATGGGTCTTAGTATTAGCCTCGTCTTCAGCAGGACAAATACTTCCAAAGAGCAAAACACCCCTTATTGGTTCATTGAATATGACCACAAGAAAATATTAATTTAAACAAAACTTAGAATTTCATGTGGGTGTGTGTTTGTTTGCTTTTTTTCCTAAGCAGAAGAGGCATTATATGGATTCCATCTATCTGTTGGGTTTTATCACTGTTCCATAATTGATTGGATTCTATCTGCTGGGTCTTATCTGATCTATCTCTATCTCTCTATCTCAAGTATGCAGTAAATCAAAAACAGAACTCTTGAAACATGAGACAATCATAACTGACTTTAAGGGCAGCAACAAACCTATTCAAATCACCAAAGGGACAAGTGTCTCCTCTCCTTTATTCTATTTTTTATAAATAATGCCACCAAAGAGAAAGAAGATAGTGTAAAATTTAAACAAAAAATGATGCCAAAACCAAGATGACCATTATGAAGCTGGAAGATACCTATAATCTGACAGGTGATGAGAAGACCAGAGGATTTATTTGAACATTTCTGCTCTGTGAACACAGGCAAGTTACACATAACACTGGTCTACAATTTTTGAGAAGTCGCCTGCTTCAGAGATAAAATGTGCTATTTAGTATGTATTTTGATGTGCTGAATTCAAATATGACAATTAAAACAACTGATTGGCTACTGTTTCTAAGATATTTAAGTTTTTACATTTTATGACTATGTATATTGTGTAGATAGTAGAGTTTTAATCATAAATTGTAAACCTAGGTCTTTTCATGTGTTTATGGTTGCTTTACATGATACTGTTTCCCCTGTCCTGTTTATGTAACACTTTAAAAATCAGCAAAGGGGTTATATAAATAAAATTTATTATGAAACAAAAGGCAAAAAACTATTATGTACATAGTTTAGTCCTATTCAGTGTCTACTCAGCGCTTCTTGGCTTGTCTCTTGTATTCATTAAATGGAGCATCTCTTGTCACTGTCCAGCAATAGTCTGCAAGCATTGATGCGCTCCATTTGCCCTGATAGCGTTTCTCCATTGTTGCAATGTCCTGGTGAAATCGCTCGCCGTGCTCGTCGCTCACTGCTCCGCAGTTCGGTGGGAAAAAATCTAGATGAGAGTGCAAAAAATGTATCTTTAGTGACATGTTGCAACCAAGGCTTTTGTATGCCTTGAGGAGGTTTTCCACCAACAACCTGTAGTTGTCTGCCTTGTTGTTTCCGAGAAAATTGATTGCCACTAACTGGAAGGCTTTCCATGCCTTTTTTTCCTTGCCACGCAGTGCATGGTCAAATGCATCATCTCGAAGAAGTTCACGAATCTCAGGACCAACAAAGAGACCTTCCTTTATCTTAGCTTCACTTAACCTTGGAAATTTTCCACGGAGGTACTTGAAAGCTGCTTGTGTTTTGTCAATGGCCTTGACAAAGTTCTTCATCAGACCCAGCTTGATGTGTAAGGGTGGTAACAAAATCTTCCTTGATTCAACAAGTGGTGGATGCTGAACACTTTTCCTCCCAGGCTCCAATGACTGTCGGAGTGGCCAATCTTTCTTGATGTAGTGGGAATCTCTTGCACGACTATCCCATTCACAGAGAAAACAGCCGTACTTTGTGTATCCAGTCTGCAGACCAAGCAAGAGAGCAACAACCTTCAAATCACCACAAAGCTGCCACTGATGTTGGTCATAGTTTATGCACCTCAAAAGTTGTTTCATGTTGTCATAGGTTTCCTTCATATGGACTGCATGACCAACTGGAATTGATGGCAAAACATTGCCATTATGCAGTAAAACAGCTTTAAGACTCGTCTTGGATGAATCAATGAACAGTCTCCACTCATCTGGATCGTGAACGATGTTGAGGGCTGCCATCACACCATCGATGTTGTTGCAGGCCACAAGATCACCTTCCATGAAGAAGAACGGGACAAGATCCTTTTGACGGTCATGGAACATGGAAACCCTAACATCACCTGCCAGGAGATTCCACTGCTGTAGTCTGGAGCCCAAAAGCTCTGCCTTACTCTTGGGTAGTTCCAAATCCCTGACAAGGTCATTCAGTTCACCTTGTGTTATGAGGTATGGTTCAGAGGAGGAGGAGGATGGGAGAAAATGTGGGTCCTGTGACATTGATGGTTCAGGACCAGAAGTTTCATCCTCTTCCTCTTCCTCATCCGACTCAAGTGAGAATGATTCTGGTGCATCAGGAACCGGCAGTCCTTCTCCGTGGGGTACTGGGCGTATAGCTGATGGAATGTTTGGATAATGCACAGTCCACTTTTTCTTCTTTGACACACCTTTCCCAACTGGAGGCACCATGCAGAAGTAACAATTGCTGGTATGATCTGTTGGCTCTCTCCAAATCATTGGCACTGCAAAAGGCATAGATTTCCTTTTCCTGTTCAACCACTGGTGAAGATTTGTTGCACAAGTGTTGCAGCATATGTGTGGGGCCCACCTCTTGTCCTGATCTCCAATTTTGCAGCCAAAAAAAAGGTGATAGGCTTTCTTAACCATAGTGGTTATACTGCGCTTTTGTGATGCAAAAGTCACTTCACCACAAACATAGCAGAAGTTATCTGCACTGTTCACACAAGTACGAGGCATCTCTGCTCACTTTGGCTAAACAGAAATGTGTCCCTTTGCAAAATCAAACACTGACAAATAAGAGAGCACGACACTGTATGATTTCTAGAGCTGATATAGGGCAATTTGTTCAGCAGAGTGATGTAAGCTTCGTTATGATTGCATCATCCATGGCTTCTAGGAATAACATGATGCAATTCATACCATGTATGACGCAATACCAGCTTCAGATTGCATCATTCATGGTTTTGCCTAAAAAGCAAGTACTGTCCAAACCCAGTCATAGATTTATTCATAGATCCAGTCAAAGATGTATTTTAGTCATTTCTGGTTTAAATTGAGATCCCTTCCTTTTATAACTCACTTATCCTCCGCCATTCCCAAGTCAAGGGTCGTATATACTGACCCAATAGCATGTCTTGAAAACTAGAGCCAATCAACAATTTTAAGCATCATTTTCATTCTCAGTGACCCAGAATTAGTAAAGTTTGACTACATTTATTTCAGAAGCATTTTAGCTGTAGAGCAGTGTAATCAATATGGATCTGTTTCATTTATTAAGGGGAACATGTGTATTTGTTTTTACATTAAATATTAACAGAAGACCCTGAAGAGTCCAGTACGGATTCTTGATAACTGTTTAGCATCTTCCTTTTTAGAAGGAGGAAGATAACTGAGCAAACTGACAAAACAACTCCAGTACTATCTAGAGTCTTCAAGTTTCTCCAACCATAGTCAATTTGGTGTTAGGTCTGGGTATAGCACAGAAACCATACTTAGTGTATCTGGCTCTGGCTAATGAGCTTCTCCGTGCAATAGACAAAAATAAGGTGTCTGTGCTGAGTCTCTTAGATGTGTCAACTTTGATACCATTGGTCACAAACTGCTGTTGACCTGCCAGAGATTCTCTGTTCCTTTTCTTTCGGGGAAAGCTCACCGAGTAGCACAATGCAATTGCTCATCTATCCTGAAGACCCTCTTATATGGGGTTCACAGGGCTCTCTGTGTCTCTCTTTTTGTTCAATATGTATATAGGGCCATTGGGATAATTGGTAAGAAGTATGTATACTGCAACTATAAAACATAATATCCAATTCTATATTTCCATATATCCCAACCCTGCTGTGGAATGATGTATCCTGTGCCTATTGTAAACTGGGACATGGCTGAGACTCAACTCCAATAAAACAGAGATTATACTATAGGATGGGGGAAGGAACCATAAACAAAGACCAAAGTTACATGCATGCTCCCAACTAAGGGAGTATGTTTTTTTGGCTTCATATATATACACAACTTTGCAATTTTATTGGATCCCCAGCTGCTTGTGGATATTCCAGTTCCATTGCTCTTCTCCCTTGCCCTTGGACAAGTCTTGAGCCCCCCAGGTTGGGAAATACTACCACTGATAGCTTGGGCCTAGACTATCTGAGAGCTCTGCCTCTCCCTGCAACAGTTTTGACCATCTGAGAAGCTCAAGCTAAATACTCATCTGGTTACCTCAGTTTTCCATTCTGTAAATTGGGAGGAAGCTCTTACCCACTTTGAGATTTATGGATGAAAGAGTGCTCTTGTTATAATATTTACAACAGAAAAGGAGCCTGCTATTCTGAGTGAAGGGTCCTTGCCTCTGGGACGTGCTTTTTTCTTTGGTCTGCCAGAACCTTTATATCACACTATAAGAGACATCTGTTCTCCTAGTCTTGACTGAGTTTGTCCTGAGGTGGATGGTGGGGAAGAATTTAGTTTGTTTTATTGCTGAGGATATTTCTTGGGGGATAGCCTTCCTCTTACTGAAAGTGTGTTGATACCTATAACTGCAGCTAGGCTGCATAGGCTAAGTTTGAGGCCTAGGGAGGCTGTCTGAGGGGGGTCCCTTTAGCTCTTTTTAACACATTTGATATAATGTAGCCCATTTTTTTTTAAAAAAAATAGTACCTAAGATTATTTATGGTCGCAGTAAATATATATAATAATAAACTCAGTAGTGCAATATCCAGGATAGCAAAAAGCTGTGACACTAAAATCTAGAACTGTGAGAGCTTAGAAATCTCAAATGACAAGTAGGATTTTCTATTGTTATAACAAACTATTTATTAAATCTCACCTGCCGTGTTACATGCTGTCACAGCTATCTCAATGCCATGACCAGTTAGGTACCATAGGTGCAGCTTTCATTTTATGGGTAAAGAAGGCTGCAGACTTTTGTACACTCTCCCTAGTAAGCTGTCCAGGAAAGCTGATAACAATCCCAGAAATAGGTGATGGATTATAAATATCACGGGTACAATTCTGTGTGGAACTATATGAGCAAGTGCTGTCAGGTGTGAAGAGGAAGATCAGGAATAGACCGCCTGAATGTGATTAGCACTGAAGCCTTCAGTGACTTCTGGCATAACAAAGAATTAAACCAAATCAAACAGCACAACTGTGTGAATCTCAGACCAACTCCCAGCTTCCTTTGGACCAGAACATCACATTGTTTCTGCCATGAACTAAAAAACTTCCAAACATTTTCAGGATCTCCTGACTTGGCAATTTCCCTAGGATAACCCAGTAAATTGCTGAGGGAAAAAGTCCCAAGTATGATAAAATACTGGAATTTAACGAGAGCCAAATGAGAGCCTAACAAGAGCCAAAAACTTCTCTGGAGGGAGAATCCAAAGACAGATCTCCAAATATTTAGAGTCAGAGACATAGTATTACTCCAATATGTCAAAGTAGTCTCCTTGGCAGCTTACAAAGTCATTTGAACAGAGCATAAAAATGAAGAGAACATTTGCTAAGGGAGGAAATATCAAAATCACCCTTAGAAGAAGCGTAATCTTCTGTTGTCCAACAATAACATTCCATCCCCAGATTTACTAACACGGGGCTGGGGGGTATGGTCACATACACTAAAATCAATTCCATGCTACATTTATGTCTTTTGAGTAGAAACCATGGGACAAATTCTGTTCTGACTCAATGGAATTACAGGAGTTATGGGGGTATAAATCAGAATAGATCTGATCCCTTATGATTCTGTTGTGTTTCTACTACTGATGGTGGAATAATGGATACCTAATTCTAAATTGTGCTTCCTACACTTATTTCATAGGCAATACATTTTTTATCAGTTTTCTAAAATGAATATTTCCCTTTTGCATTATCAAATTTCGATCCTATATCATTTCCATACACACCCCAAGCCATTCTGGAGTTCTTGTATACATCACTAGAGATTAATATTAGGTGTTTGTAAAAGGAGGATATTAGCTTCTCCCTTATATCTGTCAAAATTAATAACTTCTTTATCACAGATAACTCCAGATCAATATGAGATTCACAGATGTGGCTGGAAATAAAATGTATGGAAATATAATATCTCATTTGTAAGTATTCCGAAAAAAAGAGAAGTGATTTCATTACTGAAATTGAGACTGAAACTGTTCAAAAGGTCAAAAGACTTTGAGGGCTGAAAATATCTGCCATATGGACTTAGCCTTTCAAATAGAAAACAAATTGGAGGTCAACCCAGGGGAAAGGAGATAAATGAATTTCTACAGACAGGGCAAAGAAGGAAGAGATCAGGATCCTCTCCATATTGCACGCACACTTCTATCTGAACCCACACTAAGGCCAAAAAAAGAGAGAGAGAGAGAGAGAGAGAGAGAGAGGAGGGCAGGGGGGCCTGGACATAAATGCTTATACAATGATTGATGTAAATACTTTCAGAACAAGGGATAGCAGTTATGTCTGGCAGATGTCCACCTCCTGCAAAGCTGATCATACCTGGTATCTCCTGAGGGTCTACTGATTTAAATGGAATAACAGTGTAAAGTGGCAATACTGCAGTGCGCGTGCCCTGTGATCTTGGTCAAGCAGATATGATGTTGATAATATTTGTTAATGGACTGTATTGTTGCCTCCTAAAATCAATGGTTTCAGGAACACTAGAAAACATAAGCCCTGCCTGAAGCTTCACAGAAGTCTGGCAGTCTTTTGCCATTTGCAATAGAAAATAATTGACAGGAATCATATTCTCTTAGTCCCAATAATAATGATTCTGCCAAAATTTTCAATCCCAGAGTTAGGTTCCTAGCTCTATGGTTAGGCATGTAAATTACTTTCATCTGATTGCCTAAACATGGCTTTAGGAAGTTAACTTTAAACTGAGGTTTGAAATTTTGTGACTTCATTTTTATGACTTTAGTGATTTTCATTTACCCATTTCATGAAACTGCACAAAGTGGTTCAATAGTATTTGCATTTCCCCCCTTTCAGTTAGGCAAGAATTATCCTCTAACGTCCTCAGTTCCAAGGCCCAATCTGAAATACACTGCTGTTACATGGGGCTTTTTAAGGTCTCAGTCCTGCAATTGATTCCACACTAGTGGACCCCTGAGCTTACACAGAACTCCAAGTAAGTCAGTGTTGTGGGAGTCTGCCCATATGCAGCAAGTTGCAGGCTGGGGTCTTAAAATACTAAAAGTTAATTAAGGGTAAGGAGAAATTTTGACACTACAAGTTATTTTCTTACATGAACTTTAAATGAGGGGTGAGAGATATTACTAATAAGGGAATATAGCAGAGTTGAGGCAGCATAAGTTATGAGTTGTGGTGTGCGCGTATACACATACACACACACAAAATGTTCATAAGACCCTAAGTCTGTTAGGTGCCTAAGTCCCATTTTCAAAAGTGCCTAAATTACTTAGGAGCCACAGACATTGGGGTCTTAAGTTAATTAGGTTCTCTTCAATATTTCACCTACTGTTGTCATTATCAAAGTTACAAGAGTGTTCTTTTAACAGTGTATCTTACTTGGTTCAATATTCTCTTATTTGTAAACACAGGTGAAGAGATCATTAAAAAAAAAAAACAATCCTGTGACATACTCTAAAGAATTGTGCTGCTTTCATTTTATGCTTATAAGCATTTGAGGATCATGGGATAGAATGAACGAACAATACTTTATATAAAAATGTTAAAATGTCCTCAGTTCATATCCCCATTTACCCAGAGGATTTCTCCCTTTTGCTTTTCTTTAATAGTTCCCTTAAGCTACCATGGCTTTTCCTATTAACTGGTTCTGTCCAGTGGGGCTAAGCCTTAGGGTTCAGCTAGTTAGATGCTGGAGGCCAGGGCTTTGTGAGGCCAAGGACCTGCTGAAGTAAAAACTAGCTTCCTTCCCCTTTTTTTCCTGAGCCCCTCAAACTCTAGCTGACCCATAGTAAAATCCCTTTTAACAAGGCTTAGTTCCTCGCTGAACCAGTTAAAACTTTGCAGAAATAAACAAGGGCCATTCTTTGATTTTTCCAAGGCTTTGAAATCCTTTTTGAATAGGAAAGGGATAAGCACTTCACCCTACCTGAACAGAAAATACCACAGAAAGAGAACAAAGGAAAGTTTGTCAATCAGCTAGGAAAAAGGAAATGTATTTAACATAGAAACATCCAGGGAAGTACATTTTGTATCCCTTTGTTTTCTCACTGAATGCCCTGTCCTGCACTGAAATCAATGGGACTTTTCCCTTTGCAAAGTCAGCCCTGGCTGTCTTTTTAGACTGAGAGGAGAACTGCACCTTGTCTCATGAGTCTAGAGATGAAAAGCCATAATCTACCATGGCTAGTTGCTGGAAAATGTTGCCTCTCACCCCATAGATAACTTTGCATGCTAAAACCTCCTGCTTGCACGGGGCCACAACAAAAATGGTCCAACGCACAGAATGCTCAGAGTGCCCATTTCCAAGAAAAGGTTGTGGCTTGAGGAAACAAGGCCAAAGACAAACTTAGGGCCTCCTGGGGAAAAGAGTGAAGGCCAGAAGGGATGAAAAGCAGGTGGATCTGGGAGTTAGACAGGGAAGCCGCAGAGGCAGGGTCATTCCCTTTCTCCCCCTCACTCTGGGAGAGGGGCAGGCTGGCAGGTCTCAGCTGCATCAGCCCCACGCCGCAGTGAGCAAGTTGATGCTAATTCTGTTAACAATTGCTCATCTGCTTTTCTCCTGGTCACAGTCACTATTTTTAATGTTTTTAAAACAGACCCAAATTTCTGAACATTTAAAACGCGAAAATGGTAATGCCCCTGTTTCCAAGAATGGTGTGGCCATTTCAGAACAAAATTCACAACTTTAATGCCAACCAAATCAACGCTTTAATGTTAGGTGGAAGCCCTGTGTAGGTCCACAGCACCCAGATAGAGTCCAATCCATTAACATGGCAGTGGGCAACATTTTTCATTCTGAAGGTCCCCATTGAATAGAACCATTCTTCCTTCTGAGCATCATATAAACAAAGATACCTCTTAATAAAAGAAAGCATTTCCTGACCTACCGTGGCACATTTCCATCTGAAGTGCTGTTTGTCATCTCTAAGTACTATTTTCCTAAACAATGAGTGGTGTTACTCCTTGGGGTTGAGCTCTGCTTCAGTGGGGTGTGAATACCTGAAATATCCACAAGACAGTTTCAATGGTGATTCATACTCAGCTCCCAAAGTAGAAACACAAAGGATGCCATTTGACCCTATCCATGTCAAGATGATACCAAACATGTATAACATTTAAAAAAACAGGGAACATCTCTCCTCTGTGATCTAATCTAACTGAACATATAGAAACAAAAGCCCCCTCCTCCATCAGCAATCATAAAGTATTGAAAAGCAGGACTCAAGGAGAATTGATTAATCAGAACTAGCCAGCTCCCACTGGTAAGCACATGATCTATAGACTCCAATCCTAAATAAATAATAATAATAATAATAATTCACATGCATAAGTTTACTCACAGTGTAGAAACTTAACCATTTGTGTACATCTTCATAGGATAAGGGCCTTAGCTATTGCAGTTGCATTCCCCATTTTTATTTTTTAATGTTGGATATCAAAAAACGAAGAGGGGTGGGAAATGCCAGGACAGGAACAAATGTGAACAGCCATCAGTAACTGAAATGTACTTTCAGGATGTTCTAGAGCAGTGATACTTAGACTGAGGCTCGCGAGCCGCAAGTGGTTCTTTAATGTGTCTCCTGCGGCTCTTTGCAGCACATGGTATTAAAGCACTGTGTGATTTAATTATTAACCAGTCTAAGTTAGTAACCAATCAGGATGCATTTACTATGTTATTAACCAATTGCACCTGATAAAATAATAATATTTGGTCAGTCATTTTGCTGTGAGAATATATAATATTAATATAATATATCAGTGCAATCTATATGAGGGCTGAAAGACCGATCGATCAAGGTGATTCAAGATATATATAGAGAGTAAATGAAACAATTAATTCACACGATTGTTTGGTAATATTGATGGCTAATTTGCTCCTGAACCACTGAGGTCTGAGTGTCACTGTTCTAGATCAAGGTTGCCAAACAGGGCTGGGCAGAGTGCAAAAAAACCCAAAAACCTGCAAATAGTCATCCACACATTTAAATGAATTTACTGCCGCCGCCTTGGTTTCCCCTTTGTGTTTGCTTTCTGCAAACTCTGGCGCAATCAAGTTTTGCTGGGCAAATGTTTGCACAAGGCAAATTTCAAAGTTGCATGCAGAGACAATTTAAAAAAAAAACACAACATGCCAGAAGTGCTTATATGCTGATTCAATGAGTGCCCAGGAACACCATTTGACTTATCATATCTATCACAACTGACCTGCACACCTTGATTGACAAAGAACTCAAATATTCACAGCTGTTCAGGATCAAGCCACAAAGTTGGGGGTTTTTTAATTACAAAATTATCCATCAATAATTTCAAATAATAAATACATTGGAAAGAATTGTGATCTGTCTCCAGATAGTCTATGAGCAGAGAGAGCAGCTAAATTTGTTGAATAAATTATTCATTATGGATTATTCGTTCAGCTCTACGGCAAGAGTACTGACACTGTTTAATTTAATAGCAAATTAAGGGATCTTTCTCCTTACAAAAATGAGAGCATTGCTCCCAGAGAGTTGATTCTTGAAGAAGCAATGCCGGGAACCTCTAAGAACAGCTCCCCTTGTCCAAGGCTTCAATTAGACTTTGAGTAGTGAAGAGAAGAGTTTTCTGATATACTATGTGACTGGGCAACAGTCCCATTGTGGGGACACAGTATTGCGTCGTGGTATGTACAGGGGTGTGAGTTTCTTTTTTTAATCTGGAAACGAAGGACGTCCCACTAAGTTCAGCTAATGCACTGAAAAAATTCAGGATGTTTTGAACTAGACTTGAAATCCTCCAAAGTGAGCCTCACTTTACTTCAGATTTTGTTGGGGCCTGGACTGACTGGTATTCCCTATCTAAACATGTCCCACTCTCCTCTGTTCCTTACCTTTTTTCTGACTAGTAGGATGAGAGAGCTGATAGACTTCCACACCCCTTGTATTCCTTCACCTCTGGCACCTTCAAGGCGTAGCCAGCACTACCCTCCTACAAAGGAGCCTTAAACTCAAGCAAAACTCAGGAACTGTGAAACTCTGCCAACCAAACACTCCTAGCTGAATGACCTATAGAGGGTTATTTTTTATGTATTTTTCTTCTCTATTTTCCCTGATACTGTGAATATTTTGTACTCAACATGTTTATTCTATAGATCCTTTATAAAAGAATACCTCTTTAGGAGTTTGCAGCAAGAATTTTTAATCCTGAGAAACTTTGATCTTCAAAGTCTCCAAAGAGTGGAATGGTTGCTGCATGGTACCATAATTTACTGGTACTGGCAGAATTCATTCTGTGACTCAATTTAGCTATTATAGCATATTATTCTAATGTGACTGTCACCATAGTATCTAGCTACTAGATGATGTCCACAAGTCAAGTGATGGCTCAAGTGATCAGAATAACCAGCCCATCTGCACTCTTCCAGATATCTGGTTTCAGACATGCACAATTTTATCTAAATTGTCTCCATCTTCTCACTAAAACATGCATGAATGACTCCATGCAGAGAATATTCACAGGATATTTTGGAGCCAATATATTTTCCTAGGCCTTCATCTTTTACTGTGACTAGAATATATAGAGTTATAATAGTTAATGATCATAAAAATGTTGGAAGAGACATGAAAACTTTATTTTTCAGGGCTTAAGCCTATTAACTATTAGAGATCAAGATTAGAAATCAGGATGAGACCTAATATGGGGAGAAATTCTTACACCTTCTCTGAAGCATCTGGTGCTGGCCACTGTTGAGGATGGAATGTGAGACTAGATGGACCTCAGGTTTGATTCGATATTGCCATTCCAATGTTCCTTAACTCATTGGTTTTCCATCCAAACTGAAGGCTTTTCCATTTGTTATTGAGAGGGATCATGCCACAGTGTCCTTTCACAGTTGGGATTTGCCCAAAATAACCAAGAAAAATCTCATTACTCAACAAAGAGTCTTACTTCTCATTGACTACTGTACCAAGAATACAATAACCCTTCCTTATGCTGCACTGAAAATTGTCGCTTTAAATAAAGAGATGAGCTATCTTCATTTATCGTACATAAGAGGGTGAGGTTCAACATCTTTCTTAGCAAGTCTTGAAGAGAAAAGTGTAGTATCCTTGAGATCTCTGGTTATGCTTGTCTAACAAAAAATAGAACTCATGTCCTCAGCGGGTGTAAACTGGTTTAGCTCCATCGACGCCAATGATATTATGTTGATTTACACTAGCTGAGGATCTAACCCAAAATCCCTAAATTCACATTTACGAAGGTCCGAAGGAATAAATGAAAAAAATTCATATTACTTATTTGGGTTAAGGAGGGTTAGAAAGGTATAATAGCAATGGGAAGAGTGTCAATAAGAGGATGCACTAGCAGCGTTTTGACACCCATCCACAGATGCGAAACATCACATGCTGAAACTAACCTTATTCTGAACCAGATACAAATGCTTGGAGAAGCATACACACACAGAGGGATCTCTGATCTAGCCTGATTTATTTCCTCCAGGCTTTTGACACTGTGCTTCTTTAAAGTGTGGTTTCCACTGAGTAATGACCTGTGGGTAGTAGGTACAGTACACTCTTCCAGACAATCTGTTACAGCAGACAAGAAACAGATTTCTCAAACCAAACAGATTCAACTAAAAGGTAATGTATTTTCCACTGGCTATCTTGAACATTCATACTGCATTAAAACAGATACTTTCTGGGTGTTAATGCCCTTTACAAGTGCTCTGAGAAAAGAGAGGAGAAAACTGGTGGAAAGAACTGACAATGGAGAAATGGGATGAATAAGATACAGCAACTTGTTTCTGCAAAATTATTGTGCAGAAGCTGGGTAAACAATTTTCATTAACCAAGTGCTCTCAGTGGCGTTAGAGGCAAAGGGTCAAGAGATCTATTCATATAAAACTAGAGACTCCAGAATAGCTTTCTACACCTTCTCTTGTGCATGCACATACATCACACTCCTGTTTCTGATTTTCCCATCAGCAGCACACAGCATCACTCTGGTGAACGTTGTCTCTCGTTTTTAAATGTGTTGTTGGATAGAGATTTTTCAATCCTTTGCCAGTAAAGCTTCCATAGAACCTCTTTCTTGCAGTGTGGACCCTGCCTCTCAGGACTTGTCTGAACTATCCTTTTTTCTGAGAAATTCCCAACCCTTGCTATCAGCAGAGTGACTCTACCAGTGGCTTCCAAATGTGGCGGTGCGATTGTAAACAAAACCCTGGCACCTGCCAGCTTTATAACAACCATGTCATCAAAACCAATTCTGAGCTATTAGACTTTCAGTCTTGCCACATAAGTCTTCGCAGTCAATTCCTTCCAATTAATTTGGCATTCAGGGCTTATTGATGAAAGTAGCATGGCAGTTTCACCAAATATCAAAGGTAAATATGAATGTGCTGACTGTTGCCTCCAGGGAGGAGAGAAGCCAGGAGCACAAGATTAGATTTTAAAGTTGTGGCGTGAAAAAATAAGGCCCCAGTTCAACAAGGTTCATTACTTCAGCCAATGTTTAACTTTAAGCACGAGTGATTTGCTAAACCAGGGCCTTAGTGAACATTCCTATCTTCATTGCAATCAACTTTTTTGCTTTCTTTACAACGTGTTTGTGAAAACATGATGGGAGGACTTTAACGTCCAGTCTAGTTCCCAAATATCTCTCTCCAGTTTATTGCATTATGCTACAATATTCTTTATTATGCGTGCCTGGCCATTCCACCTTTTACATTTTGCTGAAGCTGTAAAATGGTAGGATGAACATGGTCAATGAATCAAACTAAATAAAAGCAATATGGAATTCTTGTGACAGAATTGTAAATAAAACTAAAACCAGTGAAACTTGAATCCATCCAGCCATGCTAGAATGACTGTAAGAAGAAGGGAAGAATGGGACAAAGATTCTTGGAAGTTGTAGGCCATCTCAGTGCTCCTTTGTCTGTACCATTGTTTATGTCCCCTCTTGCTATAATGCATGTATTATATAATTTATATTCTGTACCTATCCATTAAAATACTGTATTTACTCCAATAAATTCACATGCAAGTTACACTATTTTGCATCTAAACCTTCATACCATATAATCCTGCCTATAACCTTAAAATTGAAATGCCATGTCATATTTTCTACCTTCAGTAGCAAGTGTTATCTTACCTTACATTCTATTTTATTATTGTACTTTCCTTTCTGCTTGATAAGCTGTCAATATTGTTTTGGCATGAGAAATTTCTCATGCATCAGATGATCTCCATGACCTTTAAGCGAGTCACCAGTAAGATAATTTACTGACGGTGTTGTGACATAATAATATCTCTTCTGCCAGGTCATGTGACGTGCAATCATTACATGATTTTCACAGAATGATTAAATTTTGCACAATTTTCCAAGGATTGAAAACCCTTGTGGAAAATTAAAATTAAGACGTTACTTATTATTTCACTTAATTATGAAGAGTTAAAAGAGGACCCTTGCCTAGAAAATTACTTCATCCAACAAGAGCATCTAGAATTCTCATCTCACGTTTAAATCTATTTTTTATTATTTTATTTTTACTGTTCAGCCTTTCGCAAGGAATGTTTTAATACAATCGTCTTTGCAGTGTCTTATATTAGCAGGAGGATGTGATCACAAATATCAGGCTTTTGGCATCTTTTTGGCTCTCTGTGCATAACAAAAATGTCAAACAGATTTTAATGAAAGGCTGCATGCTTGTGGGTATTGACAGCCTGACACAGAATTCTAATTTTCAGATGTCTTGTTCTTACTGTTTTTAACACACAAATACTTGTATTGTAAGAGCAAAACACTAAAACCATCCAGAGCCAGTATTTATACACTATCGCTTTATTCTCATGGGGTCAGTTCAGCGACATGCCCAAATTCTGTGGTTTTTGGCCTGGGAGTTTCTGTGGCTCAGTTGCACTCATGTCTATTCCCAATTTAGAAACCAAATTATTTCTTTTCCTCACCCGCAGAGCCTGGACTCCTGCCTTTGCCTACACCCTTCAAACAACTGTGGAAGATGAAGATATGCAACCCCCCCCACACACACACACACGGAAGATAGCCCACACGGATGACGTAAGGAGGACTGCTTAGAAAACAGCAAGCCTGACACACGCAGGAAGGCTCTCAAAGGCTGACTGACAATACAATTGCTGTCAATCACACTTAAAGGGAAACACACCAGTTTTCTACTACTGATAGTAGGAATTCAGCTTGTCTCATTTCGGGTTATTTCCTGTTCCTTGCTATCTGGTTTTATATACTAATACTGCGAGGTGGGATAGGAGGACACTCAGTATCTCAGAAATAAGCACTTCTTAGGCCTGAGCCTTACTTTAGCCAGGGTTTCCCACAGAGTATAGGTGGATGAAATCTGGATCTCCTGCTGAAGAACCATGAGCCAAGTCAAACTGCTGGCTCTACCCTGCGTGGAAGGATAACATATATCTATCCAGGGTTCTGTGATGCTGGTCATATTTAGGGTCCCATTGGGCTTCAATTTACAAATACATGCATAGATACATACATATTTGTTTATTTAATTGCAGTCTATTTTTCTTTCCCTACTCACTCTACACTAGAGGAGTGACAGCTCACTGTTTCAGTGTAGGGAAAATTCCAAGAATTCATAGAAGAGGTGGGTGTCACACAAGAGAGTTCCCAGTATCTTTTAGCTGAATATTTTCAGATCCCAGGCACCCCATATTATTATGAGCGTCTTCTAAGAAAGAAAAAAAGGTGGGCTGCTTTGCCATAATAAAGCAAAGTGGTTTTAGTTACCTGACGCACTGTATTTGGAAAATAATGAAAATTAAAACTGAGCAAGATGAGAAACCCCCCATCAGTAAGGTAGTTCTTTTTACAGTAGATATTCTTCAAGTTCTTCATGGTCAGTAGTTTCTCTCATTCCTTTACTGCATTACCTTCGGTGGCAGCAAGCTCTCCATTTGGTCTCTCTGGACTCCTGTCAGATATGCTCATCTGCCAGCACAGCTGGCACAATCCAGGAAATGTCTTTTACTCTCCCAAATACCAAAATGATGGAAACAGACTTGCCGCAGTGATGAGGGCCATATAAACAGTCCTACCGACCCTAGACTACAAAGGTGGAATTCTCATTCCTGCTCCGGCTCCTTTGCACCGGAAAAAAGGGGCCAGAACTATGTTAAGAGACCCTCAAAGCCCCATATCTGGTTGAGGGAGGATTCCCCCAGCACTGGCACCTCAGCAGACAGCTCTACTGCTGCCCTTAGATGATCCCCTCACAAGCCCTGCTCTAGCCGGTGTGCCAAGAACAGAGCTGGAGACAGGAGGGACACGTTGGAAGTGAGACTACAGCCCACAGTGCTTTGGAGATTCCAGGCACTGCTGCAGCTTACTGGGCTGCCTGGGAAGGTGGCCATAGTATACACAGGCTACCCTGGGCTGCCTAAGTTATGCCCCCTGGAGCAGTCATGTATGGGGACAGTGCCAAGATAGCACCTCAGATTGCAGCACAGAAGATCCCCACAGACTCTCCTGTAGATCTGTGGCAAATCCCACCTGTCTACTGGGGTCGATTGGCTGCGCTTTCCCAGGCTGTGGTGGAAATGGGCAAGGACAGCCAATCAGAAATGCTGCATGTGGCGGGCCCGGCTCTCCCTCTCCCCACAGTTGCCAACATAAGATTTTATGTCAGGAAAGGGGGAAGAGGGAAGAGCTGGCCCCTTTTCTCACAAGCAGGGATTGGGGAGGAGAGAGCAGCAAGAGCCCAGCAATTTGGAGCCACTCTGCTCCCCCCTCCCTTAATCTGAATTATGGGTCGGTTCTTCTCTGCTCCTCCCCTCTCCTTTTTGCCTCTACAGTCCCAAGCCTAGAAGGAAGAGAGGCGGGAGGCAAGCAACTTGACTCACTGCAGCTGCCTCATCCAGTTCTGCAAGTGAGGGGGTGTGAGGGAAGGAGCCCTCAGAGCAACAGATATGTATAAATACGGAGCTAGATTGAGAAATGGGTGACTAGTCAAGCAGAACACAGACTGGCCTCAGGAAATCTAAGTTCTACTACTGGCTCCGTTTGAGATCTTGTGCCACTTAATCTAGGCCTCAGAAAATCCCCATTTTTCAATTAGGGAAACTCTTTGTCATGCACTTTGAGATCCTTGGATAAAAAGTACTTCCTATGTGCACATTTTTATTAATTGCCGTTATTATTTTAATTTACTCTGCTTTCCTTTTCATCCAAGGCTGCATCCTTTCCCACTTCTATGTTACCTTCATTTTCTGCCCTTCGTTAATATGCCATCAAGCTAGATAGGACCTAGATATAGACCTAATTACTTCCCCTTTTTATTGTTTCCATGAACCCATTATAGAGAGTCGTGACTTAAGAAAATTAGACATGCCCCCAGTTGGGCATCAGAAACCCAGGCCAGGATTTCTGCTTTTGAGGCAATCAAACCGAGTTTGTATCTCTGGCAAAATGAACATTGCAGCTCTACAAATAACACCAAAGAGAGCAGATCAATGTAATGCCCTATTGACAAAATCTGGGCTACAATGCCTATATTCTGTATTGTGTTCATGTATGTTGTTGATTCATAGCAGTTTTGTCAATTAAAAAAAAACATTGCAGCCTAATGCTATAACTGTCACCAAAAATTATTTATTACTAAGACAATAACAAATTTTATGTGGACAGAGATCCTCTGTGGTAAGACACACATCTAGAAAGAGGCAAATACATTTTCCTGACCTGTACTGCATTGTCCGAAATACAGTCTAACTAATTACGGTATATGAAATATATATTACAAATGCATAGACAGGTGTATGTGTGTATACATATATACAATGTGTATGTGTCACCTACACGTATACTCACCCACATATACAATAAAGTATATAAAACATTTTTGCAAAAAAGACATTAAAATGCCCAAAAGATAGGTTTAAAGGAAGGTAGAATCAAGAAGCATGAAGTTAAACACTTATCAGACTTGGAAACCATTAATATAGCCTCTCATCAATTATATTTCTGAAACAATTATAAAAGGCCAAATACTGTAGCCTTTAATTGAGCAAATCTCCTCCTGAGGTCAATGGGAGGTTTGCTCAATTAAGAGCTGTAGAATTTGGCCCAAACTTAGCAATATACATGTAGTTGTAGCTATTTTTAAACTTCAGACTTTAATGTAGGAGGTCTCCAGTGCCATTCTGATAAGAGCTATTGCCCTGTGTTGTACAATTCCACAGCTTCACACAAAACTGGTGAAATATTAAGATCTGAGTTCCCAAAAGAATTAGTTGTCTTTAGCTAAGCTATGTGACTGCATTGTAGAAAATAATATAGAGAAGTGTATAGCAAAAATTAATACAGTGGCAAAAAAAAAACAACCACCACCAGCAGCCAGTACTAAACCTCCCATCTGTATCAAATAGTTTGGGTAAAAATATGAACCATGCAAGTAAAAAAAAACACTAAATATTTATTTCAAATGTATTTGATTAAATTCACCAAAATACCCCACAAACTTCCAAAGAGGGGGAAAAACTTTTGATTTTTTTCAAATGTTAGATATTGCTGATAAACTGTGACCTTGGTGTGCTATACAAAATTACTTCAGCCTTATGTTTCACAGATATTCTTCCTTGAAAAACATCCATTGTTATGGCATTTCATTGACTAAGGAGAAATAACAGAGGTTATACTTCAGCTATACACAACAATTTTATTTCCTTTTAATATATAAATGTGCCAAACGTTACATATGTAAAGAACTCTGATAGAGCTTCTGGAACTGTTCTCTGCTTTTCTATTGTTACAAACAATCATTTATGTGGGTGGGGGAAATCCCACAAAGAAGGATTTCAGGCTAGCACTAGCAATTCTCCTACTGCACATCTTTTCTTTTATGCAGTTTTGTTTCAGTGATTTGAGCATGTTCTAATTTTGTCATTCAAGCCATCTGACTTTCAGTGCTCTATACAAACAAAACCTAATTTAGTCTGAGATGTTTTAAGTCATAACAATGACGGATGGCCAAGGTTCAGGTGTGCTAGAATATTTAAACACCTAGTCTATATTTTCCTGATATAGAGACAGGCAGCTTTTTGTACTCTGATTAATTATGATTTTGTGTCTGAAAAAAATAGCTCTTTCTATTCTACATTATTAATTGGTTATTTAATTAGGAATTCTAGTAGCTTCAGATGTTGGGTAGCTAAAATTGTGCTTTGGTTTAAAAAAAAAAAAAGACTAGCTCCATACTATTGCCTTTTTGTATCTTATGAAGGTCACAATAAGATGTGATTGTTTGGCACAGCAGCAGTGAATTATGCCACCCAGACAAGCTTTTAACCTATGTGCCTTCACTCTGAGTGAGACACACAGGGATGTGCTCTCTTTAAACAGTTCTCTATTGAAGAGGATTCAATCACCATAATGAATCTGAGGCCAGGCAGCAATCTTCTGCAGTGAAAGAATTTCTAAAAGATTGTAGAATTTGTAAAACGAACAGCTCACAGACTAAATGGCTGTGTGGGTGAATCAATTATTGCAGGGCTTGCAGTAGTCATAATATTTAGTACATATCATAGAGTGTTTCAGGTACACTAAGATATGCTAGTTTTTCCCCACTCCTGCTAGAAAGTGGTATGTGCACAACCAACTTAGTCAGTCTTCAGAATCTAGTTAGAACTAGTATTAAGTCAATTAAAAAAATAATCCATCTGCAGCGAAAGTGCATGTACCAGGATCTAAGGGACTCAAGATGCTATACAGTAATCATATTAAAATGTATGTCTGATGAGCTGCTCCTTGAGAAACCACATGATATAGCATGAAACACAAAACACATCAAGGGCTGAAATATTTTTATAGGTATAGTAGCTCCGATTTTGAACAGCTTCCTTTTTAATACAATAATTATCTTATTTTGACAGCACCGTTTATAACCATCTCATCTGTGTCCAACTGCCCATATTTCCATTAATCAATGGCCTTAAAGAAAATTGTCATCATTTCCTTTTATTAGGACTTACGGGTTCATTGCAGGTAACTTAAAAGTTACAATCAGCAAGATATCTGTGGGCAAGAAATGGAGCCTCAGACAGGATCAGATGTGTTGTCTGTAACCTGAAACATCCCACTCACAAAGGCAGGGTTCAGTCCGACCAGCCCTTGGGCATGGAGCTCACTTTGACTTTAATGGGAGAACTCCACATGAAGAATTTTCAGAAACAGGCTTAAAATATTATGAACACAGGGCCGGATTTTGCCACCCTAACTTCGGAAGTAGCCCCATTAATGTGAATGGTACTGTTCATAGAGTAAGCTGCTATTCACATGAGTAGAACCAGTAGAATCTTGTCCACAGTATAAAGGACCAAATCCTGGTCTCCTCTGCAGAGCCTATGGGATACCTTGAGGGGCCCAGGGAATCAGACTCCTCCCCACAATGCTGCAGAACCCTAGTGAGACTTCTCCACAGCCACTTGCTATGGTCCATGAGCTGCTGACCCTGCACTCTACCTAAACAGGGGATCCCTTGGCCAATGGCACTGCACATTTGCAGACTCTTTGGCTATGAGCCCCGATACCAACACTTCCTTCCAAAGCACTGGCGGGGGCGCACATCTGTGACCTCTCTCTGGCCTGCTGCACCCTTGAATAGCAAAACTATGGAGGTTCTGCTCTGTTTAGGGCCATCAGGCCTGCAAGGATAACTAGGAGGGAAAGGGGGAAAGGCAGGATTTGCTTCAAGGGAGGAACTACTGTTGCCAAAAATGAGATGGTGTAACTGGAACATACATCAAAAGTATTCGATAATAGTTCACAAGACAGTAATGGGGCTAGCCCTAAGTTCATGTTTCCTTGGTTGCATTTAGCAACCAAAAAGAAGTGGGAAACCCTTGGTATACAGCTCTATAACACGGCAATGCTACCCTGTCAGATCTCCGCAAACAACAAAGCAATATCCAAAACTGCCAAATATAATTTCAAATTGTGCACAACTGCCCCTAAAATCATGTTCAGCTAAATGGCAAATGGGGTGTCCCTTTAATAAAACTACAACATATTAAAAATTATTATAGCCTAGTCTTTTCAGGTTTTAGACAATGTAATGTGATTTATTCAAAGAAATGCTGATGATTAGACATTAAATGGCACTAAATATTCCACTTCCTCTGCGCTGCCTGATAAACTGGTTTCATTAACATTATAAGTAACAAAAGTTTCCATTTCAGTCGGCCCATTTTGTTTTCTGCAGGATCTAGGTTGCAGCTGCACAGCACTATATTATAGGAACCTCACAGAATGATAACGTAGGGCTTTCTGTGGTTAAAGGGACAGTACATTTTGCAACATTCGTACTGCAGCTCAGATGCTCTGAGTTATCTTAACCAGTGGATATAGTGTGCTTAGATTTTCAGAAAGCCTTTGACAAGGTCCCTCACCAAAGGCTCTTAAGCAAAGTAAGCTCTCATGGGAGAAGAGGGAAGGTCCTCTCATGGACTGGTAACTGGTTCAAAGATAAGAAACAAAGGGTAGGAATAGTTAGTTTTCAGAATGAAGAGAGGTAAATAGTGGTGTCCCCCACGGGACTGTACTGGGACCAGTCCTATTCAACATATTCATAAATGATCTGGAAAAAAGGGGTAAACAGTGAGGTGGCAAAATTTGCAGATGATACAAAACTACTCAAGATAGTTAAGGCCCAGGCAGACTGCAAAGAGCTACAAAAAGGATCTCATAAAACTGGGTGACTGGGCAACAAAATGGCAGATGAAATTCAGTGTTAATAAATGCAAAGTAATGCGCATGGGAAAACATAATCCCAACTATACATATAAAATGATGGGGTCTAAATTAGCTGTTACCACTCAAGAAAGAGATCTTGGAGTCACTGTGGATAGTTCTCTGAAAACATCCACTCAATGTGCAGCAGCAGTCAAAAAAGCAAACAGAATGTTGGAAAACATTAAGAAAGGGATAGATAATAAGACAGAAAATATCATATTACCTCTATATAAATCCATGGTACGCCCACATCTTGAATACTGTGTGCAGATATGGTCGTCACATCACCAAAAAAAGATATATTGGAATTGGAAAAGGTTCAGAAAAGGGAAACGGAAATCATTGGGGGTATGGAACGGCTTCCATATAAGGAGAGATTAGTAAGACTGGGACTTTTCAGTTTGGAAAAGAGGTGACAAAGGGGGGATATGATAGAGGTCTATAAAATTATGACTGGTGTAGAGAAAGTAAATAAGGAAGTGTTATTTACTCCTTCTCATAACACAAGAACTAGGGATCACCAAATGAAATTAATAGGCAGCAGGTTTAAAACAAACAAAAGGAAGTATTTTTTCACACAATGCACAGTCAACCTGTGGAACTCCTTGCCAGAGGATATTGTGAAGGCCAAGACTATAACAGGCTTCAAAAAAGAACTAGATAAGTTCATGGAGGATAGGTCCATCAATGGCTATTAGCCAGGATGGGTAGGGATGGTGTCTCTAGCCTGTGTTTGCCAGAAGCTAGAAATGGGTGACAGGGGATGGATCACTTGATGATTACCTGTTGTGTTCTTTCCCTCTGAAGCACCTGGTATTGGCCACTGTAAGAAGACAGGATACTGGGCTAGATGAATCTTTGGTCTTACCCAGTATGGCTGTTCTTATGTTCTTATGTCTTCCAAGCACGTGACTATACGATGATTATAGCTTAGGGGCATCATTTTCAGGGAGCAGTGTGGCCAGAGGATAGTGCACTAAATTGGGACTCAAAAGCCCTGGGTTCCATTCCTGGCTCTGCTGCTAGGTAAGCTTGAGCAACCTATAGGCCTCAGTTTCCCCACCTGTTAAAGGACACTGACCTTGTAAAGTGCTTTGAGATCTGTTGAAAAAAGTGTTATATATGTGCTAGGTCGTGTTATTTGGCCTGCCCTTACTGTATATTTGCTTCTTTTGATGGAAGCTTCCCCCATCCAATGAAAAACTTGGAAAGGTACATACTGTCCTACCATTCAGCTGTTCACTTTCTGCTCCCTCTGCCTGATATAGCAGCTCCAGTCAGTCACCCTGAGTGAAAGGCCTACGCACCAGCTTAGTCTCATTTGCGGAGGCCTATGCTGGCCCTCACAGAAAGGGTGAATTTCACCCACCAAGGGTAGTACAGAGGCTAGTATGGGTGCAGCAGTACAACAGAAGGTTGAAAATAAACAGGTTCAGGAGTTCTGGGAAGAGGAGACACTCACACTGGATCAGGAGCTGGCGATGGGAGCATATGTTTTTAGAGGGAAGCGTTCTGCAATTGGGACTCCTGGGGCATTGCCCAGACAGGTGAGAAAGGAAATTCAGAGTAAAATAAATGTCCCCTCACCCCAACTCTCTCTCATTCACTCAAGGGCCCCACTCTTTCAGATGATGAGTCCTTCTGAAGGCAGCTGCTCTGCTCTGTTTAATGCAAGTGTCCACATTCCAGTAGGAGGATCAAAAGCAGAAGCAGCTTCAGACTTAGCGGTGAAACACAGAGCTGGAAGGAGGGCTCAGTGAAACACTGTGTAGTTAGGAAAGCCATGCTCCAGAGGGGACGTTAAACTGGGGTCCCTCCAGCCCACCTGTGGAGAGTGTCCAAATGAAAGCTCAAAGTCCCATTGTGCTGCGATCAGAGAGTAGGCATGAACCAAGTGTCCTGGCTAATACTCCCTTTCTTTACAAAATGCTGTCTACTCCCTTGAGAGAGCTATATGGTGGCTCCTCCAATCCTCACAATCCTCCTCCTCCTCCTCACAATGTCTGCTCTGAAAATCTAGCAAGTGATTACTTTGTAAAGCAGTGTGAGAGATCTCTTCTGTATAGAAAAGGGCCTATATAAAACAAACTCTGCTGCCATCCTCTTTCCCACATCAACCAACACAGCAGCAGAGTTTTCAATCCAGGATTAGAGCAGAGGAAAAGTATGAGGAGGGTTCTTCCTTTCCTCAGACCTTTCAGTCTTTTCTGTCTATCTACATATCTCTCTGCTTCCAGATTATAACGTATAAACTTCAGGGGCATGTGGTCAGTGTTGCCAGCTCTCATGATTTGATCACATGTCTCACAGCATTATGTGTTTTACGTACAGCCCTGTCTCCCGGAGAATCTCAACTTTCATTAAAAAATAGATATAAAAATAAGGACATTTTTAGCTTTCATAGTTTTGGAAAAAAGATTGAGTGTATGTCCTGGGTGCTCCTTTAAGGTTCAGAGACCCGAAGGCAAAAGAAAAAGAACCCCAAAGCTATACATATATATTTTTAAATCTAATGATTTTATGCCAATCTCCTGATTTGGGGGGGGGCTGACTTATGGTTTCTGAAGGTGTGCGGTTAACACGGCACGTTTTATCGGCCACACTCTAGCACATGACATGAGGATGTCCTACTCTGAATTCTCCAGAACCAGAACACAGTGATGCTGTCACCTTCCCGGGGAGTTGGCAAACATCAGAGACTCTCCATAGTCTGCACTCACTCCCAAACAACAGCCTTCTCGGAGACCTCAAACTATAGAATCTCTACACCTCTACTTAGAGAAATAAGAAAACCACCGTGTTGGGCTTGATTCCAATTGGCTCTCCTATCTGAAAGTGTTTCTTCCCGATTCAGTTTTCTTTCATATGATGTTTAAATACTTTCCACTCAAATCTCTGAGACTTCAGCTCAGCACAACAGAGTGTTTAGAGATGTTTGTCTCCTGGGTCCAGCAAAATCATCAAAATTTCATTGACATGCCCTCTATGTTCCCCTCCTCCAAGAGATTTTTCTTTAGCCAGGAAGTCTCTCACTATTAAATCAGATATCTCCGCTTTAACTGTGCGTTAATATTTTGTCCTGAGTAGAAACTGCTATATTTGTCAAGGACACCTTATTGATTCAGCTTTGTCAGCCCTATCGAAGAACTGGGATTTGGATATACAGCACATCTGTATAATTTCCAAATTCAGTCATTCTGTCTGCTCCCTCTGTCTCAGATTGGTGGAATTATAGTGAATTCCCATTTCAGACCCTTATTTAAGACTCTGTCCTCAGGGCCTGAAGCACTATAACGCCGAGATCAATATTTGCACGCAACACCCAAACTCCTTTACACCTCTCCATATCAACTCTGGCTCTCAGCATCCCTGCCTTTGTATCTAATCACGTTTGCTTTCTTTTCGTGAAGAGCCTTCTTTTCTACAAGAACACTGGTAAACTTTTCCAAAAAGCTTTTCAGCGTGACTCCAGGAAGAGTCCAGTTTAAGTGTACTCTTTAGCAAATGGTCTGGCAAGTAATAAAAAATGGTTCTTTGTACTCAGGTAAGGTTGCATAGGCACAGGGCTCATATTCTGATTTCATACCCTCATAAATTCAGACCAAATGCATTGATACCAGTCACTCTGGATTTCCACAGCTTGACATGAGATCAGCATATGACCCATCGATATTTTTGCAGCCTTTTCAGCTGCCAAGGAATCCTCAGTTTTCACTGGGCCTCCTGCAGGAGGAAATTGTCATATTTTAGGTGGGGAGGGGTTAATCTAATCAGCATTCGTCATTTACTGCAAACAAGAAAACAAGCTTATTTAGAATATGTGGCATGTCGATTCAATGGACCACATCATCTCTCAGTCATTCAGATGTAAATCTGGACTAATTCCAACCAAGTCAGTGAAGTTACTCCAGATTTACACATGTGTATCTGAGAGCAAGATTTGGACCAGTGTCTTGTAAAATAAATGTCAATCACTATTTCCTTTCCCTCCTCTGACACTCTCAAAGTTCCTTTACATTTCACAGCAATCTCAACAAAGTGGCATTTGCTGACAGAAAATCTAGCAGTAACTAGCCAGTGGGCTCTTCTCTTTTTCCTCATGCATTTCAAGGCTCCCTACTAATTCCTCCATGCACACATATGTATAGATATTTAGATAGCTATATATTAATGTTTAGGTAAAGTCATGGCTTTTCTCTTGATTGCAAGGCATCGCAGGGCTGCTGATGAGGTTTGCTGTTGACATTTCTGCATTAGCTGGCTTTTGTCAATCCTGGCAGGCTAAGAAATTCTATCTTAAGGGCTGTTCTTTATTAAATTTGCAAGATACAAAACTGTGACTGGCAAATAGTCTCTTTTCTTTTGTGCATGTATAAATAATAAATCTGCATCTCTAAAAATAACAATTAAAATATTGCTCAAATTTAAAACGAGGAAAAAATAATTTTCAGACAGCTTTATAAAGATTACAGGAGCATGTAAACAAGTTAGGAAACATTGTTTTTCAATAACTTTTGATAGCTATCAATACTCAAAGCTTTTCGGGGGACAGGGACATAGGGAAAGAGAATTTATACGCCTAGCTGTTATGTGTTTTACCAAACTTTGTCACAGTCTTTTATATAACTCCTTTATGTGGTATCTGTGACATAATTCCTATTTTTTTCCACCAGCCATTATATATGATAAATAAAACAATGCACTGAAAACACTGAAATCTCTCATCAATGTCTTTGTGAAAAGAGCCCAGATAAATGAGTCTTGGAATCAAAGGCAGATTACATGACTGACCATGTATCATCCTCTATGTATTGAACATAGTCTTTGTAAAGATAGAGCGGTAATAAAAAGTGGTATTGTGTGCTGTGAAAGGCTGTGTGGGTCTGTGCATGACTAATCTGTCTTTCTGCATTATTTTATTCAATCTTCTCTGACTTTATGCCTTTGACATTTTTGCTACACTCAGTAAATTTGAGTGAATAGGCAATTTTAAAGAATTTTTATAGGGCTTCAGAGAAGTCATACGCAGACTGTATCTTTGTTCAGATTTAACAGTTTAAATATTTCCTTTGTCTAGGATGCAGAGTAATCTTTAGGCAAAAGTAAAGGCGGGGGGAGGCTAAGGGGGAGAGGAAATGCCTAACCTTCCTTAAGATTTTTGCAACATTTCTTCAAACCCTTTACATACAGAAAGCCATCAAGAACCCAATTCTGCAAGATGCTGAGCACCCTGAGCTTCCATTGACTTCACTAGGACTTGAGAGTGATAAGCATCTGGCAGGAAGTGCAGAATTGGGCCCTTAATACATTTTTTCCCACTAAACTGGGTTTCACAGAACTTTTGTGATTACAAAAAGGGTCTGGGGCTTCCTCCTCTGAAGATGAAGGGTTCCAAGAATGACAGCTCCCTCCGGAAAACTCAAGGAGGAAGCAGATGTAATTTTTAAAGGGCTATTCTGAATTTAGACTTAAATATGATGTTCTTGCGTCAGCCAATTTCTCTCACAAGATATTGCAAGGGTTGCTGTTTCTTAGTAAATAATGACTTTATTGCATCTCTTTAATGAACTGATAACGTGATACACAGTAAATTATCTAAATCTATAACATTACTGCAGATAAGCAGCGTGGTTTTAGTAATTTATACCACAGAGAGACATGCATTATAAAAATAGGAAAATTATTTCCTTTGTTAAATTGTGCAGAAGTCTTTACCTGAGGAACACCAGACAGATTAATCTCAGGAGATCCATTCACTTGTATTTAAGCTGTTGAACTGTTAGCTGTTTTTCTCAGAATAGTTGGGAAAAAAAACCTTTTTGCAAGGCAGAAATGACACTGTGGGTATTACTCCAGTTCATACAAGTTCTTAAAGTAAGTACTGAGCTATTTTGAGGTAACCTGAAGAAGCCTTGTTTAAACTTAAATTCAAATCTGAAATAACTGTAAATGTGCTGTGATGGAAATTAAAATGCATTGTGTAAGTCACTCATGACATCTTCCTTTTTGGTAAACTTAAGTAATATGCAGGACCATGACGGTATGAAGCTGATGGGTCCAATTTAATTGGCTCCAGCTGGGGAGTATCATTGGACTTGGATGGTACAGATCTGACTGGGATAAAGTCATGGATTCAGGTGGACTGAACTCACTGGAACTCAACCTTAATAAGACTGATGTTAGTTGGCACTAGAGATTGGGGGAAATCAAATGGACAAAATGGCAGAGTGGATACTGGCTCCCTCCATTAGGGGCATCTCTCCATGTTTTATTGCTTAGGTTCACACCCTGCCGGTCATCCTGAATCCCCAGGAACAGCCAAGTAGCAGCAACAGTCCAAGAGTGCTTACTCTTTGCACTTGGACACAGAAGTTGAAACTTTTCTTTCAGATGCAGGCCTTGGCCACCTTGAGATTGGATTATCGCAACATACTTTTACATGGGCTACAAGTTAAGGCCACCCAATAACGTCAACTGCTGCACTTGTGAAGTGGTGCTTCCAAAAAGGAGCTTGTGAGACCCATGGTCTGCACTCGTGTCCTGTTTACTCTTGGGAAGCTGAGTTATTGATTTCAAACTATGAAGCCAGTGGGTCTGGGTGCGGGTTAAGTCACAGAATGCCTCACTCCTTGTGTGATACCATAGCAACTGAGGTCGTCACAGGTGCTCAAGCTGAGACAAGAGGGGCCAGAGGCAGGGCATTCCTTGGCTATGGAATTTTCTTTCCTATTCAGTTGTCCAAAGCCCAAATGTATTCTTCTTTACATCATGCACTGAGGCATATCTGTTCTCTCAGACTTTCCTGGCTTTGTGGCGGGGCCCTGGATAAGCTGATGGGCGAGGATAGAAGGTACACCCTGATTGTGGAATCCTGGTTGTAGTGGGTTTTGAGAAGTTGGGAGGGTGGATTCTTGGTCCCATGGTCTGGTTCTAATTGTTAATTTTGATTGCTGGTTTATAGTAGCTGCCTGTGCACCCAGAACAAGGGAAGGATGCATATGCACAAAGTGAAATAAATACATTCTGCTCTAAGTCACTCCAGTATAAATGGGAGCAGAATTGACTCAGTATCTACTGCTGCCAAACTGTATTTAGTCCAGAAAATTCAGTAACACTTGGCTAGTAAAAGTTCTGCTAGTATGTGTAAAAGATTCCGTATACTACTGGTCTGGCCCCGCGCCCATTGAACTTAATATGAGGTTTGCCACTGCCTTCAATGGGAGCAGAAGCAGACTCTTACTTTCCCAATGTAAACTACTAAGGGCCCAATCCTGCCACCCTAACTCCTGTGAGTAGCTCTTTACCTCAGAGGGGCTCACATGAGAAGAGGCCAGAGGATCAGGTGCTTAGTTTGCACCGGGTGGGAATCAGGGCACAACTCCAGAGAGTTAGGATCGTGTACATTTCACCTCTTCTATAGAATGTTTCATAGCCAAGTACTTTAACAGTGCTAGCACCGGGATTTATGTAGCTAAAAACAAAGTTCCGCTAACTTTTATACCAGAAAGTCTACAGCACCATTAAAGAGATCCACATGCAAGAACAAGACGACAATCTAAAATCCTCCAAAGGATATTTTGTGTTAAGGCAGGGAGCCTCCAACAGCATATACGCCGTGCTTCTAACATTAGCGTATCACAAATAGAACACAATCTCTCTAGATGTAAGCATGCCTCAGCATCTTACTTCAAAAATGTAATGGGTAAAAATTCCACATCTCTATGCTAGATTGCATCGTGAATTCCCTCTGCTTTGCACAGCAGAGACAGACCAACACTACTTTTCATCATTGCACAATACTTGAAGTGAGTTTCTTAAAATGAAAGCTTAGTAAGCCTAAAAATGTAGGATAATATGATTCATTTATAGATCTCAGATAATAGATGTGGTTTCTATTACCCTTTTACCACATCAAGGATTAATCCTGTTCCTGCAGGAAGAATACATTACCTTCCTCTTTATGAACCATTATCATAAAGCAGGATAAACAACAAACACCACCTATGATTAGCTATGCGGAGCAGTTCCCGTTGATTTATAATGCTAAACATTGGAGGGTTTGATCAAGCTGAAAGTCCCTTTTTGCTAATTTTATTTGAATGGCACTCTCTTAACATATAAAGAACAACTCTGTTTTTGTTTTGCTTATTTTAATGTTTTACAACTTAAAGGGATTCTTCCCAATATTAGCTATAACAACCCCAAAATGCCATTTGCATTTTTATAACCTTGTTACTTAAAAATGAAAAAGTAGAAGGAAAGACCCAGTGATAGTGTTCACTGCATGCTTTAATCCCAGCCTGAGCTTTTTATGCTTGAAAGCACCTTATGATGCTGTAACTAACCTCAAACCTGGAGCAGCAGGAGGGCAACAAACCTCAGAATACAGCAATGTCATGCTTTACAGGCATACTCTCTGCAACAGCATGAATGAAGAAAAAAATTGGTTGCCTAGGAAACACTCTAGTCTTGGTAATTATTACTGTAACTGTCTGCACACCCCACCTATAACAGAAATGAATAATAAATTATAATCACTGACTGGCAGCTTTCTGTTGTTGTTTTTGCTCAGCACTGCTACCTACTGGCATGCAAAATTAATTACATACAAACAGTAAGGGCCATGGTACAAATATATACACACGTATATGCTGTTTTCCCCTCTTATTCTCAATGTGGTTCAAGTAAATTGCTTCTTTATCAGTAAAGTAAAGATGGAAAGCTCTGTGTCCATCTAAACAATGTAAAATATAGGAGAAAACTCTAAATGAACTTGTTCTATTCAAGTGAGATTTCATGTTACACTAATGGACAAAAAACAAAAGAAATTACATTTGCTGCATCATAATATATATCTTAATGGCCAAATATAATGCTATTTAACAGTATAAAATAGGCTACTACTCAAAATGTCTATAAATAAAATACTGTCTGGTAGTTTTGATCAATTAAATTACATAATTAACAAAGATGCTCCATTTATCTTAGGTTGTCTAATTTGCAGTACAGTGTTAAAGTACTTCTCATTGGAAGAATAGTTTGTTTAGAAATTAGAACACTCATAGTGATTTACTGGATTTGATTTAAAAGACACAGCGGGAGTTGGCAAAATTCACATATCATGGGGTTAATGTGGGTTAGAATGGAGCTATTTGTAATACAAAAATATTGCATACCAAATACGCACATCTGATTTCTTTTAATCCTAGCTCATCTTTTGCAACATAAATCACTTTGTTAAAATGAACAGCTAAAACAGCTGTTTTTAGGCACTATTGAAACACAGAAATCTGCTGCTTTAGATTCTCTAAGAAAGTAAAGTACTGATTGCAACTAGTCTTAAAATACAGATAATGAAATAAACCCAGTTGACCTCTAAATTCTTTTTACTTGGTTCCACAAACCCACATGAATGGTTATTCCCACTTTGGTTCTATCAGTTAGTCAGGGGCAGCCAGTTGGCTTCCTAGATTTTCACAAGCCAGTTCCACTGGTTTTTTTCACTGTATTCTTCAGCTCAGACACTTAGGGTAGGTCTTCATTGTAACTGGGAGCAAACCTCCCAGCCCAGGCAGACACACTCATGCTAGGGGGGCTCAAATGATTGTGCCACAAATAGAAAAATGGACGTCTGGGCTCAGGCTTTGGAGCTTAGGGGGTTGGGTGGGCTTCAGTGTCTGAGATTCCACCCAGGTCAGAATCTCCACACTGCTATTTTTAACACATCAGCTCCAGCCCCACTGCAGCATGAGTCTGTTTACCTGGCTGAGGAGACTTGCTCCCAGCTATAGTATAGAGGTGTCTTTAGTTTGTGTGGTAAAACAGAAATGTCAAGTAACCCCAAAAAAGTGGCATCCTCTCTCCCTGAGCCTGTGAGGAAGGGGTAATACAATAAAAATGAATATTCTGCCTAGGTTCCTGCATAGTCTAAGTGGCCTACCTGTATATATCCCTCCATTTTATTTTAGAAAATTGAATATTATTATTAGAACCTTTCTGTGGGGGGCTGGTCAAAATCCACATCTACTACTTAAAAAAACACTAGCTCACTACAGCCAAAAGGGGATTGGGGCTCCCAGTCCTACAGTTACTATTATGTTTTAATCACATCACAGATGTCAAATTGGTTCATGCCTGGTAACACCCTTACACCCACATGGGTGGAAACTGAATTGATATTCATGCATCCAATTCCTCCTGCGGATCTGCGCAGTTACTCTTTTTCTGCAATGGAAAGAAATAAGGTGCCTGCAGTGGTGGCTGCGCAAAAAGTCTGGGCTATCCTAGTTAACAGGTACCAATTTCATCCTTGCCATCATGTAAAAGCACCTGCCTGGGGTAACCCAGACTTGCAAATTTGGGACCAGACCTATAATTTGGAAGAACTGGCTAAGCAAGGGCATCATATGGATTTCCCAGTTAGGCAAGGATGAAGGTTTTCTCTCTTTTCTAACACTAAAGCAACAACATGACCACCCACCCTCAGCGAAGCACCAGTACCTACAACTAAAGCACTTGCTAATGTTTGATCCGGATGCCCCAGGACTGCCAGAGGCCCCAGAACTACTGGGTACCTTGGAAATGCTTCGTAACCACTCCAGACCCCTGTCCACTATGTATGCTTATGCCAATGAAGACACAGCAGTCTGGAGTTCTTTGTGAACGTGTGGGAAGGAGGGATATTACGGCCCTTAAAAGAATCCCAATGGCAGCGCTTCTGTGCAGCGCCACAAAAGATTCTATTAAAATTGTAGTGGATGCCTCAGAGGTTGTACAAGATGGAGGCCTTGTCCTCTAATGCTTCTTGGGGGATCTAACAAAGAGAATGGAACATTGATGCAAATCCTATGGGACTGTCCAACAGTCATGCAGCTGTGGAAAGAGGTGAGCACAAGGGTGAAAAAATAGTGCTTGGCTTCAGCAATCAAATCTCAGCTGAAAAGTGTAACTGAGCTCGTATGCCTGGTACACTGGGTTTAACTCCACTACAAAGACGTTAGTTCTTGAGGGCCACATCAGTTACCAAACACAGGATTTGACTAAAATGGAGGAGCAGGCTCATGCCCAGAACAGAGCAGTGATATTCAAACCTGTCTGAGTTAGCAAAGAAAGAATTTCGTATTGACGTAGAGCAATTATATGAATTCCAAGATATTTGGACCCCTTTTCTTGATATATTTGCATAAAGAATGCTGAGATAGCTCATAAAGTGCCAAACTTCATAAGAACATAAGAATGGCCATCCTGGGTCAGACCAAAGGTCCATCCAGCCCAGTATCCTGTCCACCGACAGAGGCCAATGCCAGGTGCCCTGGAGTGAGTGGACCTAACAGGTAAAGATCAAGCGACCTCTCTCCTGCCACCCATCACCCCCCTCTGACAAACAGAGGCTAGGGACACCATTCCTTACCCATCCTGGTTAATAGCCATTAATGGACTTCATCTCCATGAATTTATCCAGTTCTCTTTTAATTCTTTTAACTTCCATTCCACTGGACCTCTGCTTTTTTTCTCCCTCTTCCTAACACCCACCCCACCCGTCAAATGCAAATGTGGCAAGCGATTTAGGAAACTTTAGCCACGCACTAAGTCACATGCAGCACTACAGTGTGACTAAAACTGGTTTGTTAATCAATCAGAAGGCGTATAAATCAGAAACACCTATGGCTGCAACCCAAAGAAACTCACTTAGACCCTGTCTGGATTTGGAAAATGATGTGTGTTTAACAAAAGTATTGGTAAGTGTTTAGCAACTCTGTTGGCAAGTGTGTTAGACATGTCAGTTAGCATGTTTTGAAACATTACTCAGCACCTACAGTAGATAAAGATATTGATATTTAAAATGTTAGCTTGTCATAGTCTTTGTGTCCTCCCTAGCCTAACCTTGGACCCTAGGTTGACCATGACCCACTACCATGTTTTCAAACACTACAATCCTTGTCTGCACTAGGTGCCAGGTCCTGCTAATTAACACACTTGCTAAACACACCTCATTTGCCTTGCCAAGACAAAGACTGAGAGTTAGTTTCATACCTAGTTTATGCCAGGGTGGAGGACTTCTAGTGGTTAAAAGGTGGCTTTGAGGGTGGAGGAACACAAGATGGCTGCAACCTTCAGCCTGAAAATGGTTGGAATGCCCTAGTCTCTTATGCCTGGACTCCTAGAATGATCTCATCCCTCTCCCTATGTGCACCCAGCTAGCCAGCTCTCCTGTATCCCCCTCTTCAGAAGACCTCAGCATGGCCACCTTATAATGCACTGAACTTACTCTCCAGTTTCTCTAGCTTCAGGCACCTAGGTAGATAGGCAATTCAGGAAAGCATACATCAGATACAACTGATTCTCCACTGGCACAAAGCTGCTTCATCCTCAGATAAGCTGTATTCTAAAAGTGTCACTTTGTGCCCATATCCTGCTCCCAAACTCCCATGACTATTCCCTTAGGCTGTCTCCCACACTATTTCCCCAGTTGATGGTATCCAAACAAGGATACAAGTAACAAATAAGCCCTTCTACCAATCAATGGTTGTGCTAATAAACACCTTTAAAACATTTGCTACTCACCCACTCTTGGCCTTACTCAGCTACCTTTAACTGGCTTCTGAGTATGTGTGTTCCCACAAGGTCACATGACTATGCCCACATTGGCTCCTCTCCTTTCATAGTCATTGAAAAAAAACAAACTCACCAGCCAATCCCAATCAGCAGCAGGCACAGCTGTTTTTGGCTTCTATTTACGTCAGGGCTCCCTGACAAACACTCAGCACAGAGTCTCTCAGACCCTCTTCTTGCAGCGGAAAAAAAAAAGCAATCAAGAAATTAAAAATAAATAGATTAAACATTACCCTCATTATTATTTAAGTGGAGAATAAAATCTCTGATGTTAGCAGAAAAGAAAAAGATGCTTTTACTGATAGATTAATTTAATATCAAGAAACTCGAAGGCATAGAAACATGGGCAATACTACTACAGGTAGGGAACATTTTCTCTACTCCCTGACTTTAATAAAACATGTATTTCTGGTGGTCCCACACGTCAAGTCTTCTGCTCCACTATCACATATTTAATCCTTCACCAAGTGTAGCCCTTGAGACTCCCACATTTTTTTCTCTCTCTAAAACTTCTAGTCACATCTTCATGCAGGTATATTTTTTGCATCTATATTTGAGAACAGGCTTCATATGTGATACCACCATCATTGCTATTACACAATCCATTGCTAAAGTCCATGTAAGGAGACCAGAGATACAGGAGCACCTGAACATGGAACACCCCTTCCACACATGAAACACATTGCAAGTTGCGAGAGGCATAGACATACATAAGTTCCAATTCAGGAAAGTACCTAAGTATGTGCTTAACTTTAAGCATTTGCTTAAGTCCATTTTTCTTCAGGAACCCATTGACTTCAATAGGACTTGAGCACACATTAAAGTGCATTCCTGAATAAGGATGCTTTCCTGAATGGGAGCCATAGTGCATTCCAACCAAGATGCACTTGTCCTATGTTGACTAGGGGAGTGGAGGAATATTTTTTAAGTGGTACAGAATAAAAACATGGAAAGAACTAACAGTGATTTTAAAGTGATCAAGAGGGGGTTGGCTTGCTTCAAAATAGCTAGGAGTGGCAAGTATTTTAGGAAGTATCTAAATACATCTTTTAAAAGCTCTCTCGCTCTCTCTTTCTTTCTAATTACCTGTCTGGTCGTCTTGGATCTCAACCTTTTGATATCTAAAATAGGTATGCATGGAACTATATTTTACAGTTGCACTGTTCTGGTTACAAAATAGCTTCTACTTTTTTAGGACATAATTTCATTTTGTTTAGCCAAGAATTCATTAAAGAAGCTATAAATAATCTTCTTTTAAATATTTAGCCATGCCTAGAGGATGGACTGGCATTGATGGCTTATTTTAGCACTACGGCAATATGCTTTTTTTTTTAAAAAAAAATGCATTTTTGCATGAATCAAGTTAATCATTAATACTTTCAATGTGATCCTCAGTATCAGCTTAAAATGAGTCTGTTTTAAAACTTAGATTGCCCCCTCCCATAAGGAAACCTGCAAGAGAAGCCAGGCAGGGAGAAAAATTACTCAACGTTCCCTTTAACTCTTTTTCAGAGAGGCAGGATTTCCCCCCTGCCTCCTGGGGAAAAGTGTTGTTTAGCCTTCAAGCTGTGTGGATCTTTGGGAATCAGCCACAGGTCAGGGGAATATCTGCAAATGACCAATACCTCCCATACTGCCTCTTGGCCCCCCGATCAGCATGACTCTAAGTGTCAGATCCTCAGTTGATGTAAATTGTTATAGTCCATTACTCTCAATGGAGCTGTGATAATTTACACCAGCTGAAAATCTGCCCCCAACAGTTTCCTTATGGGCAGCAGCCATTGAATCACCCATTGAAGTGGCTCGTTCCCAGCAGCACTGGCAGTGAGGACTATGCATGCCACTGCAGCCTTCATCTTCCTTACACATGTAGCTCCTGGAATCCCACATAGACATCTACTTCATAGATCCCAAGGCCAGAAGGGACCATTGTGATCATCTAGTCTGACCAGTATAGTACAGGCCATAGACCTTCCCCAAAATAAATCCTGGAGCAGAACTTGTGGAAAAGCATCCAATCTTGATTTAAAACTGGTCAGTGATGGAGAATCTACCACAACCCTTGGTAAATAGTTCCAAAGATTAATTAATTTCACCATTAAAAATGTATGCCTTATTTGCAGTCTGAATTTGTCTAGCTTCAACTTCCAGCCATTGGATTGTGTTATATCTTTTCTCTGCTAGATTGAAGAACCCATTATTAAATATTTGTTCCCCATGTAGATACTTAGAGACTATAATCAAGTCACCCATTTTCTCTATTAACATAAATAGAGCTCCTTGAGTCTGTCACTATAAGGCATGTTTTCTAATCCTTTAATCATTCTCATGGTTCTTCATCAACATTCTTCTTGAATTGTAGACACAATAACTGGACACGATATTCCAATAGCAGTTACACCAGTGCCAAATATAGATTATCTCTTTACTCCTATTTGAGGTTCCTGTTTATGCACTCCAGGATCTCATTAGCTCTTTTGGCCAGAGCGTCACACTGGGAACTCATATTCAGCTGATTATCTACCAGGACCTCCAAATCTTTTTGTAAGTCACTGCTTTCCAGGATAGAGTCCCCCCATCCTGGAAGTATAGCCTACATTCTTTGTTCCTAGGTGTATGCATCTATATTTAGCCATATTAGAACACCTATTGTTTGCTTGTGCCCACTTTACCAAGCAATCCAGATCACTCTGAATTAGTGACCAGTCCTCTTCATCATTTATCACTCCCTAAATTTTTGTGTCACCTGAAAACTTTATCATGGATCATTTTATGGTTACTCAGTTATGGTGGACGCCCATACTGATTTAGGCACAAGATGGGATAAGAGCCCTCCTTCGCCTTGGCACACTAAAAACATCTGGTGAATAAAAGAGGTCATATGCACTGCTGCTGTTACTCACTTTGTATACACAGTTGCTCTTTGAACATGATCATACATTGTTAAACATTTGCAAAAACAACTGTTTGCAATCTAGGTGAGCTGTTGGGTTGGTTCTGGGCAGTTTTAGCAAGGAAGTTGCATTTTAAAGCCAACTTAAAGATAAATGTGTTTTGTTTTTTAATTAAAGCAAATGTAAGGACAAATTTAAGTTTAAAACCAGAAAGACATGTCTCCAGTCTCCCAAACTGGCTTCCTGGGTGAGGCAGTGGACAGTTTACACCACAGGAACAGACACAAACCTAAGAGTGCAGGCTGCAAGAGCTGGCTAGACCCTGGCCCAAAATACTTTTCTGGGAGTAGTGTTAGGAGACTTGCTGTCCAAATGAGATGGCCAAGGCCTGGAAAGTCAGATGCTGGTGGGAACAGGAATTGTGCAGGGTGGTGGAAGGAATGTCACCTGGGTAACCATATGGTTAAATCCACAGAACCATGGGCCAGAGACCAATCATGTCTATCTGCTGCAGCAAGACATTTTGCCTCAGTTCTCGGTGGCTTAGTCCTGTTAAGTTTTGAAATAAAATTGCAGCCATTAAGACATTTATCCTTAGCAGCCACCCTCTCTGGGCATTTCCATGCAATTAAAATATTATTTGAATATATAAAAGAACTGGGGATTTTGTAACCGTAGTCTGGGTCTCTGCTCCTCTCCCTATGTGCATGTAATTGCCACTGAAATTAATTTAATGGGTGCTTGCTACACAAAGGGGGGAGAGAATAGACTGTGTCTATGCAATAGTGAGGCGTTTCAAAGAAGAACCTCTTTCCACATTTTATTTTCAATTATTAATAAAGCAACAAAAAAACAAAATTCACGGCTTTGTTTTTACTTGAAAAGTTTAATTTTACAAAATACCATTTTCCATGAAAGAAACTTCCCTGCAATGTACATGAACACAGCATTCTGTTTTAGAGATCTGTACAGTAAGATATCAGAGAGGTTTAATAGAAGGAAAAAAACCTGAATTTTAGCAGGTACCTACAACAATGTGGATACAAGAGTGTCTTAAAATGCTAAAGCAAGTAATGAAATATAATTGTTGAATCAATTTGAAATTTGAAAAGTTTCTTTCAAACTGTCCAGATGGTAAGTAGGACATCACAGCTGGTACAAAACTGCCTGTATATTTAGGTTTAAACATAAAACCAATGGCATATGAAGAGAAATATTTGAAAAATAATTCCAAGCGCTGTTATCATAAGGCAAACATATACAAAGGTGCTGACCGCATACAGGGAAATTGACAAAATAAACTGAATACTGAAGTGTTCAAACATTTACTCTTTTTTTTTTTTTTAAATATCACCAATAGAGGTCTATTAAGATAAACAATGCCAAATTAACATAAGATACCTTTTTACTAACTAGGTGTAATGCACATAGTTTTACATAATGTCAACAAATGTGAAACTAAGCGTTAATATTCAAACTTTCAATGTGCAGGCAGCAGGGCCTAGTTTGTCTGTTGCATTCTGGCAGCTTTGAATTTTGAAATCCTCTTTGTAGTTTCTTCTGATGCCTCAGACAGAACTTCCTCTGATTTTCGCTCCGGAATGGTAGGCAGGACAGGGTGAGCAATGCTTGGGTGTGGTATTAAGGGAGACAAAGGCTCTTTTTCTATAACAGTTCCAGAAAAAGCCTACAAGAGAAAAGAAAACTCAGAATGAGCTAATAAAATGCAGATGTAAAGCTTTGCCCATAAGGTCATTACCCTATATTAGCCTTATTAGGATTGTTGTTTCTTTTAATCAAAAGTAAAGAATTATCTTTAAATCAATGGTAGTTCCTTGAATACGTAACCAAATTGTTAACCTCAAAATATAGCTTGTTCAAAGAAATCTGAATGAAAGATAGTATTTTAAAAGTACTACTTAATCACATTCCTAACTGCATAAATGATCTGAAAAGATTGCTTTCCACTGATACATGTTTAAGAAAATAAAATAGATGATGCAACAGGCAATTTCATCTTGGATAACAAATGGGAAAAATTTGCAGATTTTAGGTCTTTCAGCATTTCCCATCATACGTCGTATTTTCATGGCTTAATATCTTGGCCTTTTTTAAATGCATCAAGATGGCACCTGGAATACAAGTTTACCTATATTTTATTGGATCTTATTTTATCTTTCTTACCAAAAATTATCAAAAATTGGTCAAGGCAGTTTATACTTAAGAGAACAACAAAAGACTTCCAATTCTTTTCTTCCTTTATAAATTCTAACTAAAACCGTATGTGCTTAATATTTTAAAATTACAATTTCCATTGTAGCTTTTTTGCTATATAAAGAAAAAGAAAGAGTCAGGATGTTTACAATTTGAAAAGTAGCTAGTAAGAAACTCTTTTTTCATAAATGCTTTTAGTATCAGCCACGGGTTTACAGTATGCATAACACTGTGCTTATGCAATATAAAATACTACATTTTCAAAAAGTCACAATATTATGTGCCAAAAATTAAAAATGTTTCAGGGAATTTCAGAAAAAAGATACACAAATCTACACCCAAGATTTGATCATTATATTGGGCGGGAGGGAATAGATACAAGATTTATTAAATCTGCTCTTTTAATAGCTACTCAGTTGCCAAGAAAAACACAGCAAAACAGAATAGTCACTCTTCTTGCAGGACCTGCAAAAAAGCAATGTTTTTTGTGCTGTACTCCAACAGCTAAACTAAGCCCAAAGCTGTGCCTGTTCTGCTGATTTGTTCAATAACACCAGTGTCATTTTTATAAAAAGGTAAATAAAATACAGCCATTGACGTTCTGCTGCATTAGGAAAAAAAGAAAAAATCAGTACATGGCAAATGTTGCCAGAAAAATAATATACTTCAAACAATCATAAAAACAACTGAAAGCAAAACAACAATATTTTTTTTTTAAAGTGAATGTCCCTTTCGTTCTGACTGGAGTATTTTGCTCATTGTGATATAATTACTTAAAAAATACAGAGATGCTGTAGATAATCATGCCCTATTCAGAGAATGGATTGATATAGGAATGATTTGTTATTGTTTTACAGTGATCAAAAGTGTACTAGATGCTTAACATACACAAGATACAGTCTCAGCCCCAAAGAAATTACAATCTATAGTGCTAACCCTGCAAAAGAATCTATGCCAGCAGATCCTTATGTCCCCACTGAATATCTTTAAAGTCAATGGAACCGCATGCAGGCATAAGGGCTGCCACATGGATCCCTCAGATGCATTAGGGTCTAAACAAATATAACAAAGTGCATATAAAGAAAAACAAAAGGGGGATGAGGGTTACAACGACAGGACAATGTGGCTGTTCACAGAGTAAAGCACGCAATAGGTCTTCTATGAGACTACTTTTTCTTAAAAATAACTATCTTTCCAGAAGAAACCATTTCCCTTTGAAGATGCCTTCTGCCTACAGAACTTCTGCAAATTCAATGTAACCTAACTTTTAAAAAATGACTGTAATTTTCCATGACAAAAACAGAGGTAAAATATTAATCCCATGCATGGCATAGCAGCAGCCACATCTCATTTCTGAACATTCCCAATGGGTTTTGCAGCCACTCACCAAGCACATGCACTCGTGACGTAATCTCTTTCATTTATGGTAAGAAATTACCCAACTTTCCAAAGACTTGGAAATATATTTGGTTTGGCTCTTCAATGGCATCTTGCCTAAAAGAGCAGGTTCTTCTTAAAGGCCAGAATTCCAGAAGTTGTGCTCTATGTCTGCTGGACAACTTCCTCCCTCCTCCTGTCATGGGACTCTGTAAACACTCTGATGAACCCACTCACACCATTTGTTTTAAAATATAAAATAAGCCCTGGAGGTTCTCCATAATCGATGTGTGAGCATATTAAGAGCCTACAGTATACACAAAATCGCCTTCCCTCCCTCAGATTAGCAAGTGGGAATCTTGCATGATCCAGGATTTTGTTACCCCTGTGGTGCACCTCAGAGATTAAATTATGGGGAAGTCCCAGAGTGTCACTAAATTTGAAAGCCATGAAGTCAATGTGCTCAGTGGAAGGGATACACAAAAGCGGCAAATAGTCATCAGCTGAGCTATCTCACAATGAGAGGGAAAGGATAAGTGCAGGGAGAAGAACGGTTCTCCTGGCAATCTCTCCCCAAAGATGAGAGAGGTAGGGAGAGCTGGAAAATTAGTTAAAAAGAAATTAAATAAACTGATGGTAGAGGCAACTACACTATCCAGCATTTTCCTTTTTATCCATGCCAACAATCAATAATTAATCAAAAAATGTACCTCAAATGTCCCTGATAAGGTTGACAGTTTTTTTGGAAGATGCGCCTGCCCCTCCTCCTCTTCCTCCTCCAAGATCCCTTCACTGTTGTCACTGTAAGTAGCTTCATCATAGCTAATACTCCTCAGAACTCCTCGTTTGTCATCAAACTCAGCAGCACTGCTCTCACTGGTATCACTACAAACACTATTCTCTCTGCTTCGAGACTTCAAAATTGATTTACGAGGGACATATTCTCCATTCACAACATCAACAAAGACTCTATAAAGGAAAATGTTAGTTTTAATAAACTATTTCAGGATCAGATGACAAATTTACAGTGATTTCACTTTGTCTTTTGTACAAATTAATTACGATTTGCATTTCTAACTTTTCAACTGCTGTATTACAATACTGTACCTGTAAAAGATACAATAAAGCATTTTCTTTATTAATGAACATGGAATAATTCTGCAACCCAAACACTGTCATGCCTCTATTAAAGGATTAGCTGGTATACTCTCCTTTTTGAAGAATGTGTTAGACACTTGACAGAACAGCTTGATTTGCAAAATGGAAAGAAAAATTATAGTCACAAGATGATTTTGAGGGTTTTATTTCTAGAAACCAAATAGAATGTTGTGATAACAGAAGGTTTTCTAGTGTGAAATCATTTTCAGATGTAGAATATAAAAACAAGTGCTTTAAACATTTACTCACACAGGACAAGGAAGTTTTCCCAGGCAAGTGCCATAATTTTCTGCAGAATCTACACTTTCACTAAAAATAAAATAAGTTTTTAGTTCATATGGTTCTGAAGAAACTTTCCAAACATGAACAGTGTGAACTGTCACAGAGTCCTCTTCCTGAGTCTACAGATACTGTTCCCATTCCTCTGCTGCTGCTCATAGCTTTCCCAAACTATAATGATAATTGACCAGCATCTGTTAATTTCCACTGCTGTTCTTAGAAACTCTTTGGGTAGCTATAAAACCAACGGGAATCAGGTCAATTGAGTACTGCTGCAGCTTGCCAGAGGAAGAGGTAGGTACTAGAGCTATTCACTAGGGAGGAAAATTCAAAAACAGGTGAGATACATTAGGAGACACCTCAACAATACTACCTCACAGCAGCTGTCGGATCTGGGAAAGAGTAGTGAGCTATGGGATTTAATAGTGCAGCACGGAAATCAATGAAAGCTTTGCCACTGACTTAACTGGGAGCAGAAACTAGCTCATAGAGGGAAAAAGTACAACTCCCTTTCAGCAGCTAGAAAGGGGTATTTTTTGTTTGTTTTGAAGGGTTTCACATTTTCTACTCACTTACTAGCCTAAGACTACAAAACATACTGATCCTGATCAGGGTTCAAAGACAGCACCATGAATCCCTAAACCTTCTCTTGTCCCAACAGCTGTACAGCTGTGATTAGGGGGTGGGCTGGACTTTTCACCTAGGTGTTGCCCCTGAACAGATTTTCAAAGGTATTTAGGCATGTGAAGATGTAGATAGGTGCCTAGTAGGTACCGAGAGACTTTTGAAAATGCTACCTCTCACTGACTGCAATAGGATCTAGGTGCTTTTGAAAACCCAGTAAGTGCCTGTCTGCATTTTTACACACCCAAATACCTTTAAAAATCTGGCCCCATGTCTCAATCTTACTTTTGTCCTTTGTGCAGTCCTTTAGCTATCAGATGTCTGGTCAATTTTCCTAGCCCTTTGAAGGAGGGGGAGGAGGAGTAGTGAATGGATAGGGAGTGAACAGATAAAGGTGTGTGTCTGTGAGCAGATGGGGAAGAGAGACTGGAATTAAAAGCTGGAAAAGGAGAAAGAGAGATTTTTGTAGGGAGGGAAGAAATGAGAAAGAGAATATAAGAAATGAGAAAGAGAATATACCAGAAAGGAGGTAAAGCATGTGCTGAAAGACTGGAGGGAGAGAGTGAGAAAAGAGGACGGAGACAATAACTCAGATAGATACATCAAGGGAAAGAAACAATGGAGTGAAGCTAGAAAGAGAAAGAAGGCATAATGTGATGGACATGATCAGTTATATTTAAAAAATATTTAAAAGGAAGTTGATTGACAATATGTTTAATTAAACAATTTGCAATGAGCCATTTTATTCCTTTAAGTTGCAGAAGATATGGCATGAAGCAGTGGGATAAATTTTAAAAGCACTGCTAAAAGGAATTATGATTGGCTCTTAGTTTGAGAAAATGTAACTCTCAACAAAGCAGCATGCAATAGCTATGAATTGTGGCAGTTTAAACGTGTGACAACCATGCAGTAGACACAAGTGTTCACTTCTTAAGATGTACACCCAGATCCAAATGCTTCTTTTGGGAGACACTGGACAGCTCCATTTTTGGGTACGATTTCAAAGTTGCTGCAGGATGCTTTAAAGAGGACACGCTTGAACACAAAAGAAGGCCTTACTTTTCAAGCGTGCTATAGGAAAAGCAGGGCAGCCATCACTATACATTACATACCGGTAAATGTCTGCGGGTGTTTTGATGTTAGGCAGTTCAGGAGCCAAGTGTCCATTGCCATTGCTATTCTTCCTTTTACGTTTGGCCTCTTCTTTCTTTTCACTAAATTTCAAAGTAGTATTTTTTCCTGTGTTTATTCTTACCTGAAAATTAAAACACAAATTGGTCTAGAGTATAAAAATCAAGAAATCACGAGGGCATGGATCAAGTCAGTTCATGAATTCTTCATATCCAAGCAGCGCGGGGGGGGCTAAAAAACAAAATGTATTGACAGTGACATTCTCAGTGCTCACTGTCTCGATATTATGTGCAAAATTCATGTGCATTAACACTTAGTGTCAAGAAATAGCTTCTTGCACCAGGATCGGGTAAGCATAAACAACCTGATTATACATCAAACCATACATCCTAAACCATTAACTCTGGCCAAGAGCCTAGTTTCCCCTGAATGCAATGTTTCCCTTGAACGTAAAAGGCATTTTTAAAACACCTGGACCAGGGATGCTACCTTTTAGAAAGATATGACAGTGTGTAAACTTTAATATCACTTTTTGGTATCATTTTTGAGAATTCATGACTGAATTGGGGGGTTTCAAAACACATAGCAGCAAAAGAAACCTTCTGAAATAAAAAGCCAAATTAAACTCTCTCTATAGTCCGGGTCCTAAATACAGGACATGCCATGGCACTTTCTGACAAGATTTCACATGAATGTTTGACATAACACCTTGAATTCTGTGATGGATTTTACATTTTACAATATTGTTTGTCTAAAATAAATATAAAATGCATTTTTAGGAAAAAAAATTGATTCTAGGGCTATAAGTAGCACAAACAGTTAGAATTCTCCTGCAGTAACATTTTAGATGTGCTTTAGGAGTACAATCTATGGTTAGATTTCAGTGACAGATAAACTGGTAGCTACTACTGTTTCTGTTACATGAGAAAATCCTAGATATTAAAAATGGAAGAGACTAATTAGGACATCTCGTGCACTCCCTCTCCCACCCCCAACCCCACCAAAGCAGTACATCTGCTAGTGTTTTGTCCATTACTTTTTAATCTCCCAAGGGATGGGATCTTCCACCATTTTCCTTGAGAAATTGTTCCCAATTATAATGTAGACATATTTCTGACTTATTTCTTCATGAGTCTTCTTTTCACACTCGCTTTAGCATTTAACTTCAGCTCTGGCAGGCTGATGACTCCCTCAAGAATACATCGCTGCTGCCTCTTCATTTGACTATAGGAGTTGCTCTAGATAACACTCACTCTCCACATAGGATAAGGATGCTGCTTTCGTTGTGGTCCCTGCCTCTTTAAACCTAGTAAACAAGGAACTGGCTTCAGCTCTGAACTCTGACACCATCTTACCTATGTGATGTAGGTCCTTTTTTTGAGTCATTAAAGCAATGGTATACTTTATTGTCTGGCGCTATGGAGTACACTATTTTAAATAAAGCATGTAGTATATATACTATCTACATTACATGGAGATAAATACATAAAAAGCAATAGTACAAACCCTTTTAGGTTCAACAGTATGAGAGAAAAATATAGTTGGTACAAAATGATCAACTCCTAAATCATCTTCATCATCACTGTGATAATGACTTGGGCCATTAACTTGGCCACTGAACAATTCTGAATTTGTTATTTCTTTCTGTACATTGTCCTGAGTAGTAGAGTCTTCCACTCTGTGTACCACATTCAGATCTGTCTTATCTTCTTTCTCCTCTTCAGAGGAGGTTGTATCTTCTCCATTTGCCTCAATTGTATCAGGTGTCCTATAAAATGCAAAAAATACTTAAGGAAAGAAAACTAATCAATACATATCATAACCTAACAAGATAACTTACAGAATAACATATGAAGCCACTGAATAATTTCCTTTCCTTATGAGATGAGATTTTCTGGCAGAGGTTAGGGAAGAACAATATCATGCATGATATAATTCTTTTTTAAGGGCCAGACTGCGGAGCCCTTACTCACAATGGAACCATGTCAATGAAATGCTTACCAATGCAAACAAGAGAGCCACAATCTGGTCTTAAGTCATAATTTTTCCTTTAGGACCAAAACAGCTCTAAGGATGGTCATTCACAATTAAAAGTGTTGTTTATTGAGGAGTTGTACACACCAGGTCAGAAATACGAAAGGTCCAACTATAATACAAGCTTACCCATCTTGTACACTTTGGGCCGGAGTCTCTCTTGCAACCAAGCTCTAATCAGTGTAAGAGACAGATGAGGGTGTCAGGGAGCTGGTGATCAAGGGCCTTTCTGCAGTAGTCCCAGGGCCAGTGAAAGCAACTATAGGGCTGCTCTAACTCACACCCTGCCACAGGGTCTCAAATGGCCCCTATGCCATTGGAGGATGGTAGTGGAACTCTACTCTGCAATGCTCCAACCTCCTTTCCATGTTGTGCTTTCTATGACGGGCATGGGAGGGAGGCAGCCGTTGCAGGAGCTGCCTCTGCTATTGGGTAGTTTCCCTATGACAGGAGAATGGGGGGATTCCTTCCTGGACATTTACAGACAGATTCCAGCTCCTCTGCACCACTCAGGGGCTGGATTCCAGTAGAAAATCTGGTCCTTTATGTTCCAACCTTCTTCACCCTACCCTCATAACTAGAGTCCAAGTTAATTTTTTTAGTTTTCTCTACCTAGCTGGGTGTTTATAGGCTCCATCACTGTAGAATCCAAACTCCTCACAAACATTAATTAGTTTACTCACATGATACCCCTGAGGTAAGGAAGTTTTATCATCCCCATTTCATAGATGGGGAACTGAGGCATACAGAAATTAAATGTATCCCGATCACACAAAAGTCTGTGGCAGTCAGGCTCTATACACAGATCTTCCCTTATTATGAGCAGCTTATTTTAAGTTTCACATTTTATTTATTTGTGTGAATTTTAAGGTATTAAAAAGTATCCAGAGTTCTGAATGGATGTTTTTAGGATTTTCTCAGTTTATAATGGCAACAAAATCAACAACCATACACTTTTAAACATGCAGTAATGCTCCTCAACCATCACTGATTTAAGCAAATCAACCGCAAAAGGCACCTATCTGTTCATACTAGTGAGGATTTTAATTACATCTTTCAGCCCAAATCTGCAACAGTAATATACCTGTCAAATTCACCCAGCATCTCTTCTCGTCTCTCAAGCTCTTCCAATCGGGCCCACAGTTCCTCCTCAGATTGGGAAAAGCCCTTGGACTTTGTATCCGTCCCATTTTCTTGAAAATGTACCTCAAAAACATCTGACACTTTTGGTTTTGAATGAGGCTTGTGAGCAGTTCTGCATTTTCCTGTGCAAAATAAATAAATGGTATTTAGCCAAAACATTTTCCATTTCAAATTACTGTTGAATTGTTTAAGTAATACTGTCAGTGAACCAGAACATTGTCACAGGATAATGCTAAGGCAAAACAGAGACACTGATCCTGTGACACTTCTATTACAGTAGTTTGGTACCTCTCATTTGATTTAATCATTTCCTCTAGTGGTGCACTAGTGTGACCATTGCTCACTATGCCATTAACTGGGGAAACAAACCTTCTTTGCACTTTGGCTCACTTGGGACCAACTATCTATACAAGTAGATGTTTTTTAATTTTATGAAGTACAGCAATGTTACCTAAAAATTAGAGATAGTTTACAGGACAAACTGGGAAATTTAGCAGGAGCCCATGGTATCTGCACATCCCTCTTTGGTAACTATGAATTCACATCACTCAACAACAAAAAGCCATTTTTAGCTTTAATATCTTAGTGTTCTAATAATAAAAATAAAACCTTTAAAGCTTCAGAAGTGGCCAGAGAAATTTGCTCCTTAGTGAATGGCAGACACACACAGTTACTGTGCTCATTTCAACATTTCATTATCTATTCAAATGGTAAACACATTTGTTTCCAGACTCTCAAACTTTAATGCCAGAACGGACCATGATGATCATCTAGTCCAGGGGTCTCAAATACGCGGCCCGCGGGCCACATGCGGCCCACGGAGTTTTTTCCTGCAGCCTGCCATAGGCGCCAACTCCACTGGCAGCCAAGCTCCAAACATTACTGAGTGTTTATATTTTATTAAAACCCTTCTTTGCGCCATAGTTTTTAAAAAATTAATACATTGATTTTTAATAGAATACTATATTACTCTTCATTTTTTTCATTTTTGACTATACTTTTGTATCATTGTATGAAAAGGTTACAGTGATGCGGCCCTCGGGCCAATTTACTAGTTCTCATGTGGCCCTCGTGGTAATTTGAGTTTGAGATCCCTGATCTAGTCTGACCTCCTGCACATGGCAGGCCACAGAACCTCACCCACCCACTCCTGCAATAAGTCCATAACCATTGGCTGAGTTACTGAAGTCCTCAAAACTTGATTCAAAGACTTCAAGTTACAGAGAATCCACCATTTTCTCTAGTTAAAACCAGCAAGTGCCCCATGCTGCAGAGAAAGGTGAAAAAATCCCAGGGTCTCTGCCAATCTGCCCTGGAGGAAAATTCCTTCTTGACTTCATATATGGTGATCAGTTAGACCCTGAGCATGTGGATGAGACCCACTAGCCAGACATCTAGGCAAGAATTCTCTGTAGTAACTCGGAGCTCTCCCCATCTAGCATCATATTTCTAGCCATTAGAGAGATTTGCTAATAGCAGACATGGATGGCCCATATGCCATTGTCGGCAATTTCATCATACCATCTACTCCATAAACTTAGGGTTTTTTAAATAAGTAAGGTTTTTTGCTCCCACTACTCCTCTTGGAAGACTATTCCAGAACTTCATTCTTCTAATGGTCAGAAACCTTCATCTAATTTCAAGCCTAAACTTATTGATGGCCAGTTTATATCCATTTGTTCTTGTGTCAACATTGGCACTTAACTTAAATAACTCCTCTCCCTCCCTGGTATTCATCCCTCTCATGTATTTATAGAGCGCAATCATCTCTCCCCTCAGCCTTTGTTTTATTAGGCTAAACAAGCCAAGCTCCTTAAGTCTCCCTTTGCAGGACAGGTTCTCCATTCCTCTGATCCTGTTAGTAGCCCTTCTCTGCACCCACTTGTTTGAATTCATCTTTCTTAAAGATGGGAGACCCAAACTGCACACGGTATTCCAGATGAGGTCTGACCAGTGACTTGTACATTGGTAATAAAACTTCCCTACTGCAACTGAAAATACCTTGCCTAATGCATCCTAGGATTGTCCTAACCTTTTTCGGGGTTGCATCACACTAGTGGCTCATAGTCATCCTGTGATTGACCAATATACCTAGGTTTCAGAGTAGCAGCTGTGTTAGTCTGTATCATGTGATACAGCATGGCCAGAAGGCAGCAGGAGAGTGATCTAGGATGAGGAGAAGCCTTATTCCCTGTAGATTAATTAAAAGCACCTGAAACCAATTAGAGCACCTGAAGCCAGTCACCTGATAAAATCCCCCTGCTTCAATCAGCCAGAGGAGGAGCTGGAGCAGAGTGAGGAGGAGCTGGAGCAGAGTGGTTTGGTGGTGGAGCAGAGAGCAGTTTGGAGGAGCTGAATCAGAGTGGTTTGGTGGTGGAGCAGAGAGCAGTTTGGAGGAGTGAAGCACAGTGGCTTGGTGGTGGAACAAAGAGCAGTTCGGAGGAAAGCGGAGGAGAGTTTTGAGAAGTGCTGCAGCTGGCTAAGAAGACCAAGATCCTAGGTAAAGGGACACCTGGCTTGTGCAGAGGGAAGGCAGGAAGCCCCACAAGCTGAAGGTCAGGAGAGGGAAGTAGCCCAGGGGAAAGAATCACTGGTACAAGTGGTTCACCTGCTATCATAGGGCCCCTGGGCTGGGACCCGGAGTAGAGGGCGGGCCTGGGTCCCTCCCTCTCCACTCCCCTTCCCTGGGATACTAGTAGGATAGCTGTTACCCCAGTTCAGGGGCAAGAAATGGCACCCTGAAACCCCATCACAAGAAGAGAAAGTGCGGGACCCATCATAGTAGTGCCGGCAATTTGCCACAATCAGCAAAAAGAACAGGAGTACATGTGGCACCTTAGAGACTAACAAATTTATTTCAGCATAAGCTTTCGTGGGCTACAGTCCCACTTCATCGGATGCATAGAATGGAACATACAGTAAGAGGATATTTATACATTCAGAGAAACATGAAAAGGTGGAAGTACCTATACCAACTGTAAGAGGCTAATTAATTAAGGGTTGGTTTATGGATAGTGCCTTGCACTTTGGATAGTGCCTTGCACATTATGAGCAGTACCATAGCAAAAATGGTTAAAAGGTATCGCTGCTCAAATGTGGTAGTTCGTATTTTAGCAACTAGATATCAAGGTCTCAAAAGCAACTATAGAAAACAAATTCAAAATAGTGCCTGAAAGTAGCATATTAGGATATGTGGGTCCTCGAGAGCCAAAGCTCCTTTAAGGGGACAACACTATATGGCATACCATTAACAAAAGGCTGAATTCAATTTTTTAGTGAGACTTAAATATAAACTGAGGTAAGCTATCAAGCAATCAGAGTGGCTCACACAGATTTCATTTGATACAATACAAGATGACAAAATTAACAAATAAATATTGCTTTTGGTAAATAAAATTTGGAAGGACTGTTTGGTAATATATTTCTATTTCATTTTTAGATTTTCCTCTTGATATTTGATTTGCTTATGTTACCCTTCAGTATCAACAACTTGGCTACTCAAAGATAATTCAAGATATCTTGAAAACTGGAGTTTCTCAAGCGTGCCAGTATTTTGCACTTCTTACTTTGGCAATAATTCCTTGAGTAAGGAAAGCACAATAGGGCACAATAAACTCACATAGCCACCAAAAGTAGTACACAGAAGACTGGAGAGATAATGACATATTAGTGAGACATTTTAGATACTGTTCTTCGCTTCCTCAGAGATGTAACCATTTCTCTGTCACCAAGAATGATGCCCAGGCGATCAAAGCCAGGCTTGCCCTTGCGCAGTTGTTAATTAATATCATTTTGATAGTTATCTCAATCTCAGAGAGTAAAGGATCAATGCAAGAATAGTGATAAAACAAGCAAACAATCTATCCTTACATATTTTCACAAAGAATAAGTTATCTTCAAGAAAACACAGCTAATGAAGGTATAGGATACAAGAGAGATTCAAATGTTCATAGACCATAGATGAAATTTGAATCA
>CM065787.1:20601643-20741643 GCA_033296515.1 Macrochelys suwanniensis | reverse complement strand
GAGTTACCTTCAATAGTCCATAAATGTAAATCAAGGAGACCAGAAAGCTGCTTGACAAACATTTACAATAACGTACACAGCTAAATCTAAAAAACTGACTTTTGTTTAGCAAGATAAACTGGAAAGCTCTTTCTGGGTAATAGTTTTCTTAAATGCCAGGAGACTCCAGGCAAACAGTCCCTTTAATGGGATCAGACTAAGTCTGCCAGCTGAAGCATATTTAGGAGAGTCTTGCAAAACTCTACTCACCCACGTACTCAGATCGAGCATTTTTGTTTTGATGGTCAAGTAAAATATCATTAGTGATTTAATAGTCATTCATATGGTAAAAGGCTGGCAAGTAGTTTTTTTGCCTGGGCTAGTGCATTTTCATGGCAATTCTGCAAATCTGTTTAAAGAACTACACCAAGTTCGGACACTGGTTCATTTGAAGTCCTACTTTCTAGATCACTTTATGTCAATTAAATAATGATACCTTTCAACTGCAATTTAGAAAATGTTAGAAACTGAAGTTTCACTTTTTGCTCAAAATCCTCATAAAAACAAACAAATTTGCAAACGAAGGAGGTAATGAATGGCTGAAAAAGAAATATAACCCTACTAAAACTAAGAGAGAGAGGCCCCATTAAAGCCTTTTACTAATAACATTAATAGACTTGCACTCTTTGTTCATCTCTAACTACTACAAATGCAATTTTTCAAGAGGAAAGTTTTACTACATAAATTGGTTCAAAGAGAGGTTCTAAAAGACCTTTCACCTGTTGGTCCTACATACCCTGAAGGAGCTGGAAGCTTTTATGGAAAAATAAGCTGATTTTCTGTTTTAAAATTCTCTTTCAGAACCATTAATAAAAAAGCAAGACAAGTATAAGATGTCTTATCCAGTGCTGTGAAGGAGGCAGAGATCTTACTTTTCTGCAATGCGAACAGCAAAGCCACACCCTGCAAAACCCTACTGTAAAAATCACTTTGTAAATCCAGATTGACTCTATACTCAAACCTGAAAGGTTGAGTACCTCCATGTTAGTTCTATCTGTTTGTCTCCCTAAGGTATTTATATGCCTACATTACTGTAGTATGAACGCCTCACAGTCTTTAATGTATTTATCCTCCTAACACCCCTGTAAGATAGGGATATATTATCTCCATTTTAAAGATGGGAAACTGAGACAAAGAGAGAATATGTGATGTGCCCAATGTCACAGAAAAAGTCTATAGCAGAACAAAATGAACTCAGGTCCCAAATCTCAAGCAAGCACATCAACCACTGGATGTTCCTTTCTATTGATACCCACATAGCCATGGAAGTAAAAACGTCCACTTACCTCTGCTTACTGCAACTTATCAGAAGATTGTACCCCATCCAATTAGATCCCACAGATTTCGTCACAGCAATCCAGGCATGGTTACTGCAACTTTTATTTACAAATGAAGCCCCTACTAAAGTTCCAACTGGCACAAAAATCCACAGCCTATGTACTAAGCAAAGCTCACTATGGGTATGTCTACACTTATAGTGGAACAATGGTGCGGCGATCGATCCACCGGGGGTCAATATAGCGGGTGTAGTGAAGACCTGCTAAATCGACCGCAGATCGCTCTATCAACTCCAGTACTTCACCAGAATGAGAAGCGTAAGGTAAGTCAACGGGAGAAACTCTCCTGTCAACCCAGCACAGTGTAGACACTGCAATACGTCGACCTAAGCTATGTCGACACCAGCTACGTTATTCACGTAGCTGGAGTTGCATAACTTAGGTTGACTTGACCCCATAGTGTAGGCCTGCCCTATGAACTACACTGCTTTGCTCTTTGCACCGGCTCCCCACTCAACACAAAGTGCAAGTTCAAGGTAAACTGTCCTGATATTCAAAGACCTCCATGAGATTGTCCATATCTACCTAAGAGATAATCTTTCCTTCTGTGACCATGACCTCATACAGCAGCTACATTCTACTGAAGTAATGAGGGAGCCTTTTCAACAAGGAAGTCATAACTTTCATTAGACCATGGAACTCTTCCCTCATCAAAACCTTCATCCATAGATCCAAAATACAACAGTTAAAATAATCTCTTTTTCACTATGTCATCCCCCTCTTCCAGTCCTTCACTGTCTCACTGTGAATTGCACATAAAATTCAGATTCTTCTTCTCTTTTTGGGTGTTTTAACCAGATCCACCCAGATCTTATCCCTCTACATCAGTGATACTCAGACCTCTGTGGTTCAGGAGCCAAATTAGCCATCAACATTACCCAAAAGAGCCATGGTAGTGTGAATTAACTGTTTCATTTAGTATAGTACTATATATCCATATTTAAACGGTGACCGGGGAAATATTTAATTTATATATTATATACATTATTCTCACAGCAAAATGACTGACCAAGTATTATTATTTTATTAACTATAATTGGTAAATAACATAGTAAAAGCATCCATAGGTTAATAATTAAATCACACAGTGTTTTAATATAGTATGCTGCAAATAGCCGTGGGAGACATATTAAAGAGCCACTTGCAACTTGCGAGCCTCAGACTGAGTATCACTGCTCTACATCTTCTGCTCCTTACCTCACTCCCCCACCTTCCATTCTGCCAACTCTTCTAGTTTTGTTTCTTCCTTTTTCTCCTCCTCAAACTCTTGCCCTTGGGTCTCTTTTCATGCTGCTCTAACACCTAACATGATACATCCATCTCTTCTTTGGCATGCTAAGCACTTTCACTTCTCTTCCTCAAATTCACACTCAAAATCTACTTCTTTTGCCTTCCTTTCCACTGGTGACGTCTATGATTTTTACATTTCCTTTCTTACTCGGCTTCAATCTCTATTTCAAAATATCAAAACGAATAAAAAAATTCACAATATCTTCACTCACATTTTATTCATTTAATCTCGTCTCATTCCTCTCCTTGTATTTTCCTTTGTCAGTTATCTTTACTGTTCTATTGTACATTTCTCTAGTTCAGAAACCGATCCTGCAAAGAGTTATAATTGTGCATATAGTTTCTCTCATACGGATTCTTGATGAAGGCATGCAACTGTAACTTTTTAAGGACTGGGGTCATTATGATGAAAATTCTTTGGAGTAAGGGCCAGGCCTCTCAATCACTACAGCACCATGCAAAATTATGATGCTGTATAAATTCATATTAATGATCATACAATGTTTACAGAATGAACCAGTCATAACTTACAAAGAGTTGGAAGTTGAGCTATAAAAATAAAATTAAAAATTACTTTGTCCCTCTCCTGAGAGTTGCTAAGCATTCCAAAAAAGATAAAATCTTGTTTTCCCTTGGCTTTCATGACTCTGTCCTCTTTGGCTCTCCTCCTACCTCTCTAATCACTCCTTCAGCATGCTCTTCAGAGGATCCTGCTCATCTTTCAACCAACTTTGTGAGGTTTCAGCAGGGCTCTCTCTTTGGTCTCCTTCTCTTCTCCCACTATACCCAGAAACATGGTGATCTCATCCCAAACAAATTCAATCATGATCTCTATGCTGAAGAATCAGAGACCTACCCCTCTACTCCAGACCCGTCCACTTCTTTCCAAACTAAAATCTCAGCCTCTCTCTGAAATCTTCATGTGGTGGTCTAGCCATCAGGTCAAGTTCAACATGGCTAAAACAGAGCTCGTAATATTTCCCTCCAGCCCCTGCCCCATATCACCTTCTTTCTCAATGACTGTGGACAACACCACCATCCTCTGCCTGTCACTCTGATCCTGGATGTCATCTTCGACTCAAATCTCTCTCTGGGGCTTCACATACAGGCTACTTCTAAATCTTGCAGATTCTTTCTGCATAACATCACTAAGATATGGGCTTTCATATCCATCCACCCAGCTAACACTCTTGTCCAGGGTTTCATCATACCAATTTTCAATTTCTGCAACATCCTTGTACTGGTCTTGACAAATGTAATCTTGCCCTGCTCATATCCATTCAGAATGCTGCTGAAAAGACAGTATTGTTAGCTCATTGCTTTGACCATATCCTCCCTCCTTCCCCCGTTTGAATCCCTCCACTGGATCCTCCTTCTTTATTGCATCAAATATAATAAGCTGCTTAGCTTTACTTTCAAGGCATTTTAAGGTCTACTCCACCATACCTGTAATCTCTCATTCGCTACCATAGTGTTGACATGCACTTAGGGTTGGCCCATGACAACAGTCTCCATCACTCATGTTACATTTTCAAATAAGCCTTTTCATGCTCTCTACCCTGCTGCCCCACACACTTGGGAGAAACCCCCCTGTAAACATCTGCAAAGCTACATCATTACCCTCCTTCAAACTCTTCTCTGTCATGATGCCTACAAAAAGCTTTACTAGGGTTACGTTGTTGATTTGATGACACTACTGCCTACCATACTGGACAATATAGTCTCATTGATTCTTCATATTCTCCCATCTGTCTGAATTCAACTGTTGTCTCTTGTCTTATACTTAAGACAGTAAGCTGTTTGGGTGCAGAGATCATTTTGTTCTACGTTTACACAGTGTCTAGTACAATGGGGTCGTGTTCTTGGTCCTGGACTATGGCTCCTAGGCTATAATAATACAAAAAATAAACAATCATAATATATGGGTCAGCAGAGGAGAAATTGTGATCACCAACTGGGACAAATAATATAGGAGATGGGAAAACTGCGGCACAATGACTACCAACATTGTTAGACTATCTTACGTCACAAAATTTCACTTATATGCCCACTTTGCTTGAAATTTAAAAACGTACCATATAAAAAGTTCTTAGAAAATATAATTATTTACAGTACACAGTTTATAAAGGGTCCACTATGTTAGTTTGCAAAAGATACTCAAGGAAAACTTTACATGTTCTTTCAAAATCATATCTTATAGCACCAATGTCAAAGTAGGAAATATTTTTACATATATATAGTTTAAACATATTGGTCTTTTAAAATAAATAAAGACCGAATGGATATTTTAATTGTCTTAGTCTAACCAATCAACTCTTTTGGTACTCCTCTGATAACTGATCCACATTTGTTTTTTCTACAGCACACATCTGGCTGAAGTATTATTTCCAAAAAATATCCTAAGTCTAGCTGAAAACAACTCCTTGAAGGGTTTCATGTTCCTCAATGACAGACACTGCAACGATCACCTCTCACATCCATTATTTTAGCTTATTAGTTTATTCCTATCAACACATTCTGTAGCTTTTTCTATATGTAAGATACCCTCCAAAGTCCAAAACAAAGGAAGTGGGCAATAGCTTCTGCACAAAATGTTTCCATCCGTGTTTTCAGTTCCCAAAGGTAGTCCCAATATACATACATTTCTAGCTTGAGACCAATTTTCTTCAGGCTTTTATTTTACATTCATAGCAAAGGTGATGCTCAACTGTCTCCTAAACACCACTAGTTTTCAGTCATTGTCTCCTCATCTACATATTGTTCAACATATTGATCTAGATTATCTTTTTTTCTTGAAAGCCACATTTCAATTTTACTTTCTGTGGCCACACTAGTGTGCAACAGTTTGTTCTGTTATGTAATAATATTCAGCACTTCTGTAGTGCTTTACATTTTAAAATACTGTACAAGCATTCACTAATCCACACAATACCCATGTGAGCTAGATAAGTATTACTTTTTCCTATTTTACAGATGAAGAACAGACAGTTTAAGTGATCTGCCCTAGCCCACACATAAATCAGCAGGACAGCTAGGATTATAAAGCAGTTCCTAGCTCCCCATCCTGTGGTCAGTCTACTGGACCATACTGATTCCTATTATAGATAGAAGATACAGATCTTCCATTACCTAAAGGAAAGGCCCTTCTTATGTTTGAGTTTGTTAGTTACGAAGCCTCAGTCTCATGGCACAATGGTGGGTGCATGTAACCCTGAAGCAGAGCACAGGTTTTTGTGCCTTAGACTTGGCCTTATACATTTTAAAAATCTTTGTTACAGACTGGCCATGATGTATTTGAATTTTAAAATCCCCCAGATTTAAAAAGAAAATCAGTTTAAAGAGTTGCAACTCCTTATTAAATGAGCACCAACAGAAAACATGTCCTTAAAGTGAGGCTTCATAGCCTTCTGCTCCTCCTGCTCTGTGGTTTAAGCTCCTCTGTAGTTTGAAGAAGGATTGAACTAGAAGTTGTCCAACTTTGTCACATTCAAAGGGAAGGCTGATGTGGCTTTCAGGTGAACTCTAATATTCTTTGCATGTCTTTGTTAAACAACTCAGAAAAGATAGTTTAGCATTATAGACAAGGTAGAATTTCTAGATTGGTTTCTAGAATTGAGAAAAGGACAAAAAAGTTGCTACAATGAAAAAACATTATTTGTAGATTTCTTCTGTGAATATTACAGAAACCAATGGCCAACTGAGCTTTATGTTTAGTTCACAGCCTTTAGCCATTATATCAGTTTGAAGGGACTTTTTGAGTACAAATTCCTTGGCTGGTCTAGCTTACAGTTAGGCTTGGCAGAATTTGATTTGTATTTGTTTATCATTTTGATTGATAAAATCAATGTTTGTTTTTAAGTTTTTTTTTCTATTTGATTTAAATGTTCACAGCTACACAAAATTAAGGTCAGAGTCAGGCAATAATTCTTTAATAGTAGATGCTGAGATTCAAAAAGTTAAAGATTTATAACCATTAAAACACAAATTGTCAACATCACATGAGAAAATATACAAAAATAAAACTCATAAGTTTTCAAGCAGCATTTTTCTTATTTTACCTATTTGTAATTTTTTTTGTTGGTTTGTTTACAGTGAAATCAACATTTACCAATAAAAATCTAATCCTTCCAAGCCTACTATTACAGTACGAAGTGCCATTTTAAAGACACTTCCTCTGTTTAATCTTACCAACTCTGATTTAAGGGGAGAAAAATTATACTTTAGCAGGAGAATACATTTTATCATGTTGAAATAAAGCCCTCTGAAGACAATTTTTACAAGACACGACAACACACTAATGCCAAACTGCCATGAATTCTCATCTGTGCATTTTGGTTTCAATGGGTTAATTAACTTGGCTGGATACAAATTGTAATTATCTCTGTTCGATGTTAATGTCCTAGGAGTGCTGTCTATAAGGATTTGGAGAACCATAGACATTATTTTGGTTACTACTGGATTCTGTCTGTTACTATGGAATTTAAATGGCTATGGGAGATAAGAATAGTGAGAACAGGTTGATCTACTTTGAAAGGTTAAATTATGTGAAACAGGACCGAGCAGAAATGGATTGGAGCTATATCAACTGGTCTGCCTTTCTTTTTTCAAGTTAATCTCCTGGTGGTCTTTGTGAACACACAAAACCCTTCTACAAATAGATTTAGGTACATTTGCTTAATGCTGGAGGAAAATGTAAGAAAGTCAGGCACGAGTCTCTTCTTGAGACATTGGTTTGGATGTGTAACCACAGTGTATAACTTCCTGTACAACTGATATTTAGTGGTTTAGATCCGTTCACTATATACAGTTAATGTGACTTACTCCATGAACAATAATATGACAAATAATATGACAAATAATATATCATGTCATACACTTAACCAGTGCACACACGCAATGTATACAATAAATACATGCTAACATTACTGAGGAACATACACAGTAAATATATGCTAATGTTACTGAGGTTGGAGTTAAGGGTTTGGTTGTTGTTTTTTTGCAAGAGTGTATTCTATTACTTAATATGTTGGAGATGGAAGAGAGTGCAGAGAACAGTTAATGTGATGAGTGTGTGTTAAAGCACAATCAAAAAGGTTAACTTGTTACTTCCTTGCTTTTAAAGGTTTGTGTGGGTGGATTTGGCACTTGAGAAACCTTATCTGGTTTATAACTAACATTAAAACTCGTATTATTTCAACAGACTATTATTGGTCACTGAGATCAAATGAGATCTGTAGCTTTGAAAAACTATCTACAGTACTAGATGCTTTTCAAAACTCTCTTCTATACAACCAAACATTTTTTAGGGTTATATTGTTTCAAGCTTCAAAGAAAACAAAGATTCCTTTTGGTATATTTGGGTTTAAACCCTTTATGTGTTTGGTAAATTTCCTCCTTATCTGAGCAATTACAATAAATCTTTAAGATTTGCCTCTTAGGCCCATCTACTAGTATAACAGCATCCATAGTAAGGAGATGCACCAATTTAACTATATTGATTTCTAAACTAAGGGTACGTCTACACTTACCCGCCGCGTCGGAGGAGTCCAATCGATCTTCTGGGTTCGATTTATCGCGTCTTGTCTAGACGCGATAAATCAAACCAGGAAGTGCTCCCCCGTCAACGCCAGTAATCCTGCTCCACGAACGGAGCAGGCGGAGTCGACGGGGGAGCCTGCGCGCCGCCGTGTGGACCAGCGGTGAGTACTTTGTTCGAAATAAGATACTTCGACTTCAGCTATGTTATTCACGTAGCTGAAGTTGCGTATCTTAGTTCGAACTTGGGGGATAGTGTGGACCAGCCCTTATAGGGTCAAATTGGTACAAAAACTGTATGTAGGCAACGCCTTAGACAACCTCCTCACTGATATTTGGAAAGTCTGAACTTATCAAGCACTTTTCCTCCTTGCCCTCTTCCTCTTTACATTGGTTAAAATGCTTAGGCCATGGTCCTATGATAAGCTGAATGCCTCCTGGGAGTTGCTGAGCAATTTTAGGGCCCTTAGATCTCACAGAGTCAGTTCCTTATATAACAAGGATAAATAAGGACGTGATAGGGGTCATCAAATATACAGGTGAAACATTTTTTTTTAAAGCAGCAGCTAAAAAATGTTCAATAGTATGTTAACAGAATATTCTGTAATTCTGCAATACACAGGGAGATCTAAAAACAGACAGACACAGATGCACAAACCAAAAGTTAACAGTAAAACATCAATATTGTTATGCTAATAAAGAAAAACAAGGGACACTTTTCTTCCATAACATTACCCGCCTTCTCATGCTCCTTTCCCAAAAAAACGGTGGACAAGTAAATGTCAACTGTTTTGTTTTATACAATATATTTTCACATCGTTTCCCAGATGAAACGATAAAAGTGTTGATCCTGAAGATCCTACTTGTTCTTGTACAGAAAATGGACAGCTTTTATTTTATTTATTTATCAGAGGCAATATTTTTCTCTCTTTTAACACTGATAATGAACAAATTCAGCCTTTTCTCTCATCTGCCTGGTTTTATCTTATTACAAACAATGATTTTTGAAAACACTGTATAATACTGCAATCTAAGACATCGGTCAATTTTGATTGACACAAATATTTGTATTAAAGGTTACATACTGCAATTTACAATTGGGTACTATCACAATACTGTATGTTAATGTAATCAGTATTTTCATTTCATGAATTCATTTGCAGCATCACACTGCAAGGGTATTCTTACATATATTGGAAGTACAATTACTAAGCAGTTCAAGAGTTCTTTAAGTAAAATTTTATTTTTTATTCAACAGATTTTAATGCAAGAAACCACTCCTAGGTTGGGGGGGGGGGAGTGGGTTTGGGGGGGCGGTTTCCGAAGGGGGTGGTGCTTGTGGTTTAATTTCCCACCTTTTAAAGTATTCAGACACTTGGAATATCAAACATACTGAATTAATCCAGAAATATTTACACAAAAAACTATTTAATTTCTTTCTATAGTAACTATCACAGGGACTATTGTAATGAAAATTTCCCCATTTTAAGAAATTAATGCGATTACTGATATAGGGAGGAAATTAATTTATATCATCACAAACACGTAAAGGGTATAATCCCATATTCACAAAAAGGAATCTTTATTCCCTCTTTGAATTCTGAAACAATACAGACATGCCTTGAGGAGAACAGAAATATTATGAAGTACCTTAAGCAAGATAATTGTAAGAAAAAAAACTACTATTGCATTATTGTTGTGCTAAACTGTGACATACTTAAAAAGCTAATTTCTTTTATTATAATGGAATTTGGTATATGTGTATCTTTAATCTTCACTTTTTTCTTCTCATTTATATACATGAGCAAGTGTGTAAGGTGGTTACCATTACCTGTATTACTAGATTTTACACACTACTATATTTCATTACATTTTAATTTCAAAAATAATTTTAAAATATACTTGTCTATTCTAGAAACTTAACTAGATCTAGTTTTGACTTTTACAGAGTTCTGTAACTATCTGAACATCTAGGGATGCCGTATAATTGTATAGTAAATGAGAGATTTATAGCAATCCACATAAATGCTATACAGGGAGATATGATCAATATTTTATTAAAAGAGTAACATTTGACAACAGTAATTATCCTGTTGTACCAATTGAAATCTGTTTCAACCAACCAGACTACTGAATAGCTCGAGGTCTAACTCAAAAGTTAAACAACAAAAAAGTTCATGCACTGAAATTACTATTTTTCTAAAGTTCTCTCAGTTGAAGCCATTTAATTTAAAACTCAATACCAGTCATCCTTTAATCACCCATTTAAATTAAATAAATTTCAACTGATGAATTCTTCTGTTGTACCTGGGAATTTCTCTGTTTGAGAGAGACAAAGATGAGCCTGCAACATTTTTGCCAACAATCTCTTTTAAAGAACTAGTTTAAAGGCTATTAGTAAAGAGAAAAAGGAATGATTTCATTTATAAGTAACTGTTATAACTTACAAACAGTAAAAACTCCTACTTTTACCCATAATATTAATGACCTTGACACTATTCTGCTGGTATCATTTGATATATCTTTCTATAATGCCAATGTGAGAAAATAACCTGTATTGTCAAAAATTCTATTTATCTTTTAATTTTAAAATACCTAATACTACAAAAAAATCCTAGTGTTTGGAAATATGAGTATGAGACTGTCAATTATATAAAGTATAAGACCTAGAAGAAAAGAATCATCAATAGAAATCCCCACATTTTAATCACAAGAAGAGATTTCGGCTTGAATCTCTCCTATACTGTTGCCCATTTGACCTTAATTCTAACTCAGCAAAGCACTGAAAGCACGTGCTAGCCTTAAGCACATGCTTTGTTCAATTGGGACTTTACTGCTACTGCCCATCATTTTTGAGACAGCAAGAGTTTGATCCCTTGAAACAGCTTTTCCTCTTTTCCCATAGGGATGGACCTAGTCCTGATAAATGTTGTGTTCAAAACAAAAAAAGGAGTATTGGAATCCAACAATGATGCACCAATATAATGATAATGCCAATATTTATCACACTGTAAATTATGAAGCCACTTTTATAACATACAAAAATCCCATTGAAATCAATGAGACCTAGCCTAGTCAAACAACTGCACTGCAATATGTAAAGTATGTTTTACAAAATCTTTTATGAATATTATTTCATGTTTATAAGTGTTACCAGTGGTTAGTTCACATTTTATACGAATGGCCTGCAATTATTGTATGTATCTAAGAAACCTTTTTTTAAAAAAGGTAGAAAAGCTATAACAGGGAAATTATTTACTATTCTATTTTTAGTTGCCTCTTCTTACTAGAAAATGGTTGAAGGAATTTCATGTCTGTGTTTCCATGTGTTTAATTTTCATGGGTGACTATATCAACTGAAAAGGATTCCTATTTTCTATGTCATGTATGTTAATAAGGTTCTTATACAGAAACTGTACTTAGTATTTGAAATGAAAGTTTTTAGTTAATATCAGTGTTTTGGAGCCTCCCACTGGCAACCGTAATATGGACAGAAAGTGATATTTGAGACATTGTCAGAATGGAGTCCTTATATCTAGATATCCTTCACTATTTTGCTTCAAAAGAACTTAAACTTCTGAGTTCATATTCTAATGCAATTTAAAAGATCAGAAAAAAACAATAATCCCACATCTACTAGCGCATGTGTTCTGGCATGTGTCCTTGGGGTTATCAAACATCTATGCAAAGGTCAAGTGAGTTTCACTGAGTTTAGTGGTGACAAAAATATCCTGCAACACTGGTAAGATATAACAGAAAGGAAAATGGATCTCAGATCTAGCAGAAGTCACATTAAGTAACATAGGTTATGGTGAATAAGAAGGAAGTTTTTACTGATATGTGGCAATTGTTGCTAAGTGATCCCCAGAGGACAGGATAAAGAAATAAAACAGGTGAAATACAATTACCTTTCTTGTTAAAACTCTTCATGAAGAAAAAATTTTTTAAATAACATAAATTTCTTGTTATTTTCATATATGCATGCCTACTATTTATAAACATAAAATAAATCACACAGAGAGGGGGAGCCTCTGAGGTTTTCCACTACAGGCAGCAACATGGATAACTAACCAGGGTAAAATGGTAATGAAAAGACATTCAGATACAAGGCAGATTACAAAACTTTCTGAAGTAAAACTGATATAAAATATAACAAATGCTAATCTGAAAAATGTATTAGTAGCTCATAGCTAAAAAGTGTCAATTTTAAAATTAAAATTTACTTTTTTCCTTCTGACATCTACGCTGATATTTCAGGCTCATATTGTAACACAGCAAGTTAAACTAAAGCTCAACTGTGGTGTGAAGAACACTTGCTTGTGGTCCAGAAAGTTGGCTGATCACATAGCTGGCTGTCCCCCTTTCCAAACGCTTCTAAAGGCACATAGGCTCTTTAAAGCAGAGTCTGGTGACAAGTAAAACTAGCTGGAGACAATGAACTGCCAATCAGCTGCCTTTACTAGGGGCTGCTGCTACATAAAAGGAAGAAACAAACAAGAGCATACAGTGGTACTTGATCTGCCTGCCCCCAATGGAAGTGGAGTGTCCCCAGGAGAATGGAGCAAAAGGAACTGAGCAACATGTCAGGAGAAGGAAAGGAGAAGAAAACCACATGCCAGAGAAGAATGTGCAGAGGGAGACAAGCAGCACACATGAGAGGGACAGACTAAATGAAGAGCAAAAGTAGAGTGTGATTCACTTTTTTCAAAAAGAATAAAGCATATAGCATATTAAAGTTAAAAGAAATAAATATTTTCTTATTACTACTATTTCATGTAAGCAATTGCTATAATTTACAGCGAGGATATGTAAGGGTGAGCTGAAAAAGAGGTGGTCAGCATGATCACAAATGGAAAACGTGGTGGCCAAGAGACTGTCTGTAGACACAGTCCTCACTATGAAAGTTTGTGAACACTTGATTTTAACAGAATTGATTTGTTTGTTTTTACACATTTAACTTTATACCTGAACAACCTTTGATTGATCATCTTCTTGTGTTGGCTTACTAATGTGAACACCAACAACTGGATTTTGGTATAAGTTTAAATCGTTACAAAATTGTTTATTTTAGCATGCCTAAAGTTTTGATAAGTGCTTAAAAAAAAACACCACCACATTTCCCACTCTTACCAGACATCTTATGGAACTGTGCTGCACAGATAATTATTTCCAAACCAGATTTTCATAAGTCAGTTCATCAAACCAAATACTGTAGTCTGCAAAAGCTACTTAAACTTTTTTAAAAATCATACTACCAGACCTATATATCTTTGAAAGAAATGCAATGTCAAAGGATACTTAAAAATTGTGTCCTCCAGTTTTATATATTTTTAGTATGGAGCTAATAATTTTGACTCTTAAATAATAATTATTTATAAATATACATACGTTTTTTCCTGTGCTCAACCAGGCCAATGGCCTGCTTAGCTGAGCATTTGGAAAACCAGTTGTCCCCAAGCAGAACAGTGACCTCATTGGTATGGACAAGTTTTCCTGGCATGAAGGCAAGGGGACCAAAAGGTACCTGTCAAAGTCAGAAAGCAAACAGCTAAAAACTACTATTAAAAATGAAATTAGATGGTCATTAATGAGCACTTAGCCAAACAAATCAATTAAAATTCAACCATGGTTAGAAGGACTCAAAACTCTACAGCACTGTTATTTAATAACAAACACATGATAAACATTCAAACTACCAAATCTGAATCCCAACCACAGTTTGAATTTAATATTGTACTTGTAATAAACAGAACCGGTTAATATTTAACCAGAAAACCCTTCTGTAGCATAAAACTAAAGTACTAATGGATGCTGACAACAAAAAAAAGTTATACTATATTACTACTTAGGTTTTTAAAATAAAAATATTGTATCTCGTTTATATGATCGTAAACTATTTATTATCAATAAATGTTTTCACTTCCCAAGTATAACATTGCTCAGATTTATAACAAAAATATTATTTAAAGGAACAGTCAACTCAAATATGAATTGTTTTATTTAGTTGTTTTACTACCACCTATTCAGAAACCCCAATTTTTCCCCAAATCGAATTTGCTTGTCTCCAGCCTAAGATTCTTGCTACCTGCCAATACTCCTGTACAGTGGGAGAGTTTGTTTACTAATCCACACACTTCCTATTCTCATTCACCAACCTGAAGGTAACATCATCCTCATGCAATGTTCTGGAAGCCATATATGTCTTCCTCCAATAACTCATAGGAACAGGAAGCAATAAATGGTTTAAAATCTGAGTATTGGCAATGGGAGTAAATAATTAGTGGTAAATAAATTATATTACTTAAGACACATTTCTTAAAAGTGTGTATCCCGTTTTCTTAAAGTTTACAGTAGACATGACACTATGTTTATGATCCTTCCACTCACCCCATAGACCAGCTCACTTTACACACAAGCTACAGGCAGACCTCACACCACCCACTTAGGCTAGGCCCACTCAGGCCTTATGAGCGCTAGACTCTCCCCCACACTAACCCTCTCCCTGATGTACTAGTTGCCCACCCACCAGCCTCATCTCCCATATGTGGTTCTCATTCAGGCTTCAACTTCAAAGGGGGAAGGTCGCACGTGTTAGCCATCAGCTGTGATCCAGCTGAAGAGGAGCGGAAGGGGGAACAAGTCAAGCAGCTACCGCCCAGCTCAGCTTATAGTCAAATAACTCTCCACCAGAGGAGAAAGAGTTGTCACCCTGCAACCTTGGACCAGCTCCTCCTCACTTCAGAGACACTTCCTGGATCATTGTCTTCCCTCACTTCTTGAGGGCAGGAGCAGCACCCCTTCATCCCTCATATCCTAGTGCTGGGCATTTGGACCATATATTCTCTTCCTCTCATGGCAGTTCCTCTTCTCCAGAAGGAAAAGCCAGTAGGTGGCAATATATGCTGGAGCACATATTGGAGAGTGGGGAGTAGGAGGGAGGAGGGATGGGAGAGCCTCTTGAGGAAAGATTCTGTGGAGGATATTCCTCTTACAGATGTACTCTCCCAGGCTGAAATTACAAAGGCCTTCAAAACAACAGCTTGCAACATTTACACACACATACACACACCCACACACCACCCCAGTAAAGTTAATGCTGTTGATTGGTGTTATCAGTTCAACACCTGTCTTTTCTTTTTCCACAATACAGGCAGTATAAGCCCGTTCTACCAAGGTAGCTCACCAATGCCCTACAGTTCCCAAAACCTGTGTGAAAAAGTAGTGCAGCATTCATGCTCACTTTAGCCTTTGACCTCCCTTGTTGAGAATGACAACCTGAATGCCAATAGCAGCAAGTGAGATGTACCTAGAAGTGGACTAAGACTACCTGTTTGTTTCACATTCTGATATACCACCTAACCAGCAGATGGTTACTAATTTTATTTAGTAGTTCTGAAGTGATGTCTTAGAGATAAATGATTCTGTATCCCATTACCAATTCACTGAGCAATTTAGTCCCGTTCGAAGTATATTCTGAATTAGACACAAAATAGGCTCAAACAAGGAAATAGTAACTTTGTAAAGTCAGGAACTTGAATTCTGGTGGGTGTTCAAGGCTAAAGTATTCTTGCTAGGAATGACTCAAAGCACAAGAACTCGCTATGTGAACGTGAAGATCATTAAAACAAAAATTAGCACCACCTTTTTATATAAAAATCAATGTCGCAAAGTTTAATTCCGTGAATCAGAAAATATTATGGCCTGTTTCTTCTATGGCTAACAGGAAATGACTAAGTACCATATTTCAGTCATAATTACAGTTTTCGGTATAATAGATTTGCATACCAAATATGTCATATTTTGTGTTAACATTTATGTCATCAGTTCTCAATTGTTAGTTAACATTATAATTTATTATGGATTTGAAAAAAGAGGAGAGAGAAAAAGAACCAAAGGTTTAACTATTACTATAATTAATGTATCATTACTAAGTACTATATGGTAAACCTGAATAATATACCTCACTGCCACTGCAGTAACCTCAGATACTAAAACCATTAGTCCATTATTCTAAATGAACTATATTGTACGTACCATGATATCATAAGACAGTTTATCAGGCAACGTATTGAGACGTTCTTGAAGAGCCTCATAATCATTCTCCACCTTCCTCCTGTTGACAAATTCAAGTGAGTTTAATTATTTCTAAATGTAAAATAGTTAAGTTAATGGTTTTCTGCTGATGCATTTTCAGTGCTCTATGGAAAGATATGGGAGGGAGAACTGTTTTTATTCATAAATGTATACATTTTATATCATGGAAGATTAATTTTTTTACTTTAACATTTTTAACAATTTATTTAAAAACTCTTTTGTGATGGCCCAGCTATAGACATCATTCATTTTAGACTGGAAGCTCATCTTTTTGAATTACAAGCTCCTTGGGGAAAAGAACAGTGCTTTCCTCTGTATTTTGTAGATCTCACAGCACACTATATGGGTTCAACAATTAAACCACCATCATAATTTAGAAGACAAACTGGAATTCCAGCTTATATTTTAGAAGAGGCAGAATCTTCAGAACCTTATTTGCATTGAACAATCAGTGTGGGCTTTAAAAAGGGGGCAATACTCTTTAAAGTTAAATCTGATTTCTAGCTGAATTTTCTCTCCCCATGCAGTCAACATTCCTGAAAGATGAAGATTTGACCATAGGGTTATTGTAGCTTCTTGACCTATCAACAAGGAGTGTAGATGTGAAACACTACTCTAGTTCTCCTGACCAAGAAAAAATTACTAATGCTCAATTGTTGCATGTTTACATCTTGCTCTACTCTTCTTTTGGGCATTTTGGAACATTCTGCATAGAAATTTTCTTTCCCATAGAATGTATTCCTCAGAATTTTTGTACACGACTTTTCCCGTTAACTTGGATGAGCATTTTTAATACCTATATTTCAACTATTTAATACCTATATTTCAACCTATATAGCAACTCATAAACAAATAAATAAAATTTGTTTATGAAAAGGTGGTTACTTCCACCTTTTCATGTTTCTCTGAATGTATAAATATCCTCCTACTGTATGTTCCATTCTATGCATCTGAAGAAGTGGATTGTAGTCCACGAAAGCTTATGCTGAAATAAATTTGTTAGTCTCTAAGGTGCCACAAGTATTCCTTTTCTTTTTGCTGACACAGACTAACACGGCTACTACTCTGAAATAAACAAATTTGTGATCTTTGAAGTGTCATCTTAAATAGGACAACAAACTCCCCATCTTAAACAACAAAGATGTTTATGGGCAAGTGCAGTCAGAAAGTCAGTGCCAGAAGGGATCTCAGTAATTTACATTGCAAAAGAGGATAATTTCAAACATACTCCCCCAAAATATGTTTCCTACTCATAAGCAGCATACCCAATAGCACCTATCAAGATTGAGTTCACACAACCATGCACCAGCAGAAGAGATGCAGAAAAACATTCCCATAAACTTAAAAGCTGTAAGCCAAAGTGATTCAATTAGTTAACTATCCTCACTCACACCTTTGTGTCAACTGTCCGAAATGGGCCATCTTGATTATCACTTCAAAAGTTTTTTTTCCCTGCTGATATAGTTCCTCTTAATTAATTAGCCTCTTAGAGTTGATATAGATACTTCCACCTTTTCATGTTTCTCTAAATATCTGCTTACTGTGTGTTCCACACAGTATCTGATAAAGTGAGCTGTAGCCCACGAAAGCTTATGCTGAAATAAATTTGTTAGTCTCGAAGGTGCCACAAGTAATCCTGTTCTTTTTGCTGACACAGATTAACACAGCTGCTACTCTGAAACCTGTAATTAAGAGTAGTCTCTTAGCCATGAGAATTCCGACTCTGCATGCTCTGGGGCTCTGACCATGTTGGTACTTTCTGCAGAAACCTGGGCAGCTGGTGGCATAGCACACTACGGTAGCAATCAGTAGATCAGGCATGACATGGATCCACATGCAGAAGGGTCCCCATAGAGGGTATGCAAGGGCCCCAGCCGTTACTACTACTCTTACTCAAGATAATGAAATGGTTGATAGCTGCTCTGCACCAAATTTCCAAACTGTTTGTGTTGGTTCCTTCCACCAATCTGTCAGATTTCCTGCACAAAATCAATTTACTTAGGATAGACAAGTGAGGTGTGGACGTGGTATTTGGTCTATTTCAAGAAAGGTCGCTGAGACAAAGTTGGGAAAGGTGCCAAAGAAAACAGAAATGTCTTGGTGAAAGTGGCCAAACAATCCCAACAGTGGATACTGTGAAAAGATCAGGAACTCTCTGAGTTTGGGAGAAACCGTTACTTAAGGAATTTTGTCTTGCTAGCAGTAAAAATACAAACAAAAAGAAACCAGTTCTCTTCTGAAAGAAAAATGAAACTGGTATGTTGGAAAAAAGAAAGACTTCTTTAAGGTAAATTATCAGCTACCACGTGCATTGCACAGCACCTCATGTAATCTTTGTACAGGCTGAACCTCTCTAATCCAGCACTCCCTGAGCCGGCAACATCTGTGGTCCAGCATAGGTACCAATTCTGTGGGTGCTCCGGGACTGGAGCACGCACAGGGAAAAATTAGTGGGTGCAGAGCATCCACCAGCGCCAAGCTAGCCTCTCTGCCCCCTCCCCTCATGTCTCTCACGTGCCAGCAGCTTACCAACTCCAACTCCTCCCTCCTAGTGCTTCCAGAGTGCCGCTGATTTGCGATGTTCAAGCTCCGGAGGGAGGTGGAGGAACTGGGGTCAGCGGCTGGGACTCCGGGCGAGGGGCTGGCGGCTGGGACCTGGGGCCAGCATCGGAGTCCCCGGGAAGGGGGCCGCCGGCCAGGACCCCAGGTGGCAGCGGGGCCCCCGGGCAGAGGGCCACGCTGGGTGCAAAGCCTGGGGGTGCTGCAACACTCCCCACAACCCTACTTCCTGCGCCTATGGAGACCCGCTGGCACTCTGTATTGACTTCCCGTGGTTCGGCAAATTCTCTGGTTCAGGTCCTGAGGGTGCCGGACTAGAGAGGTTCAACCTGTATTTAAGTCAGCATCATGTATTCTCAAAGTATGTCTAAGATGCTGAACTGTGTCCCATGGACTTAGGCTCCAAAGTCACTTTTAGACATTTTGAAAATTTTACCCCTTGTGATTAAAACACAAGACAGTGTTTGAAGACTTGGGTCCTACTCTGGCTTCTGCTGCACACTTCCTGACACACCTCAGACAAGCCCCCTTGCACTTTAGTTTCTTCACCTGTAAAATGAGGGTAATATTCACCCTTTTTCACAGGGCTGTTGTAAGGTAAATTCATTAACATTTACAAAGTACAGTGAGTCTTGGAAGAGAAGCAATATGATGACAACTTATTGTTAATAGAAGAAGAAAAGTCTTAAGCTCTGTTCTCTGCCCCCAACAATATTCCTATTTCTATGGAAAATTGGCAACGATGCAGTCATACCAAATTTTTATCTCCCAAACAAATGGGGACAATCTATTTCAGCTTGCTACTATGAGAAGAAAATCTAGTTGAAGGTGTGGGGGATGGGGGTCAAGGGAAAACAAATCAATTCATTCTTCTAAAGAGGTTTTTTGGAACAGGAATCCTTAAGACGCATGGCTGAAGATCTGCCATCTTTTTCTTCTGAGAAAAGAAAATAAGTTGTTAGCTTTTGTATGGAGTGTAAAATTTTATTGTGGTTATCTCACCTGTCTTCTCTAAGGGATTTCTCCCTTAGACTATCCTGCTCAGCTAATATACTGACTAGAAAGCTGGAAGTGATATAAAAATAAAAGACAGATTTTTCCAGTAGTTTTGGCCCCCTGAATCAGAGCCAGAAGTTTTTATTTTCCTTCTCTCTTTTTTTTTTTTTTTTTTAACATAACCATCTAACTAGGAATCTGGAAATGAAGGCTCGATAAAAATCTTTAACACTGCACCATTTCCAGCTTTTTGTTAAAGGGACTCTACAGTTACCAGTCATCTGTTGGAGTTTGAAAGCTTAGTATGTTTATCTTGATGCAACCTTGTTTGTTTTGATATCTGATTAAATATTTGAAAACCTTTTCCCACAGATGATCAGTGGGGTATGTAGTGTGAGGTCAACACTTGCTGTTGAAGGACAGACCAAAAGTGTGACAAACTTGAAGACTGAGTGGTAACATGCAATAGAAGAACTTTTAAGTATTTTTGTGTGATTTAGAACAAACATCAAGATATAGACTCTTCAAAACCCATCATCACAAATCTCACTTTGCTTATGATATGAAGACAATTCATATTCTAAAGTAAGAAAACCTTCATTAAAGATGCACAGAAACAAAAGCAATCAAAACCCTTTTGCTTTATTTGAAATACAAAGAGGGGAGTCCCTAAGAAAACAAGAGTGGAAAAAATGATCATTTCAGCATTAAACATCTCCTAAATTTGACAGCCAGGATAAGCAATTTCTCCATTTATCTGAAAAGAAGGTGGTGTCCTTTAGGATTAGGCAGTTGCCCGCTACTGAATAACCAGATAAGAGTGCTGCAGGAACTGCTCTGCATCACAGGCAGAAGGATTCTACTGCACTGCACATATTCTATATTAGTGAGCCTTGGGAGCTGATTTCTTGATGTGGTTGCCTACCATTATGTAAGAGAAAGTTCAATGGAAAGCGTATTGGGGAATGACTAAAAGATGCACCTTTGTTTTTCAGTGGAACTTACTGGGTCATACTCTACTCTGGAAGTCTCTGAAAATGCAGCAATGCTCTAAAAAGGTATAACAGAACCAAGAAAATAAAAATAAATCTATTTATTGAATTGACCTGAAACAGTCTTATGTAGGAAGTTTTCCTCTCTCCCCATCTAATGACACATGATCATGTGAACTCATGGGTCTATTGGTTGCATAGACAATTAAGAAATTAAAACCAACAGTGTTATACTTTCAGGCAGAATAAATATTTATTTAGCAATGAGATTCAACTTATGAAGTGCCTCTATAAATGGAAATGCTTTAGCTGACTCCATGCTTTACTCATTATTTTAGTAGTTATTTATGTCTCTGAATCTATACTTTTAAAATAAGTTAATTATATTAAAAAGAAAAAAATGAATTTTAATGGAAAATTATTAAAGTGGAGTATTTTTAAACTGTGCTGTTATTCATCCAATTCTATTTAACATCTATCTGTGTCATTGGCTACTTAAAGATTCTCATAAGATGATATTATTCAGTTGAAACACATAGGCACTCAGCTCTTGCACAATGTGGCTCCAAATGCTAATACATTTTCTTTAATTGTATACATGCTCTGTAAACTGCTTTTCTATATATAAAATACATTAGCCAATTTCAAGTCCTTCTCTCCTACTCTCTATGAAAAACATTCAAAAATTAAATATGAACTAAGGGTTTGTTTTAAAAAAACAAACCATACCCTCCCAAAAAGCAAAACACACACACAAAAATTCCAGACATTCTTACAGAAGCAAAAACAAACTTTGTAAACTTTTCATTTTCTAAAAGTTTAAAAAGTTAGGCTTTTGGTCAACGTTTTTTGGGAAAGAAGACTCCCAGAATGAGAATTTATATCCTGGACTAAATTGGTATGGATAAGTTATAAACTCCTGAAAAGTGTATTATGGAAATGCTGACAGATTTAACTACAACAGCAACAGTGGCACCACTATAATACTTTCCTTATTGAAAATTAATGCAGTCTCTGAATTTTAAACATAAGTGAAACATATTACTTTTAGATTATTTTCTGCAAGCCAACAGTCAGAATTTAATATGATGATGTGTACAGATTGCCCTGATTTTTTTTAACTCTTATCCACTGCTTGCAGCGTACGTACATTTAAACTAAAAACATTTGATACACACTAACTATAAATTATTTGCTTGGAGATCTCTCAGGCATGAAGAAAAAGCCTCTTAAAATAAATTTAAAATATTATATGCTTGATGGTGTATAACCAAAGGTTTAATCTCACCACTAAAGGGGCAGTTGCTGTGATTTTGCAATAACCCTGCAGACAATAATCAAGACAGCTTCTGTTGTTATCTCAGTAAAATCATGGTAAACACAGCATGGATATATTGTAATTTGATATCTGTAAGATCAAATGTTATATCTCACTGTAACTCATAAGATTTCATTCACCATTAAATGTACATTTTCCTCAAATGCCATATGAATCTGCTATTTACTCGGCATGTTTTCTACTAACTATGGATTACCACATTAAAACAGCAGCAGAAAAAAAGAAAAAAAAAATTGTGCCCAGAGATAATGCTTTAAGAGACACTTTTTCCCTAAACATTACACATTAAGGCTTACCAAACAGTTTACTGTAAAAATATTGAAACGTTATATTTTCTCTCTATATATATGCATAAAATTACTTGAAATAAGCATGTGTGCTTTCCTGTAGTAGTAGTAGTAATAAATAATAATAAAAAAACAAAAAACACCCAGGAATAACTTCCAAATTGCTGACACCTTTTTATCCAGTCAGGCAGATTCAGTATTCTTTACACAAGATTATTTGTGCAAAAAATAGCAAGGGGAAACAGGGTATAAAAGAAGCATACACATTAAGGTTCAAATATATTTGTGTGTTAAAGCAGTGATATCACAGGAAAGAAAATATGAATTTCAAAGAGGGCACAGTGCAATAAGTCAGAGCTATCTCAAACTATACACCCAAAGTATACTAGCAGAATTTGACTACCATTGTTATAAATACTATAACTGCTTGGTACTTTACTAAAACACAAGTAGGTTTCTTCATCAGTATTTTAAGCATGTAATCAAACATTTTTCACTTACCAGTGCTGGATTTTTTCTTGGCAGCTAGTGACCACCTGTCATTAAAACAGATAACTGCTCATGAAAAAACAAGGCTAAGCACACAGCTGCAATGTCAATGTATCAGAAACTAGAACAGTAGCTTTACAGATTTGGTAGCTTCTCTATATACATTTTTATTTGTCAATGCAAAGGCATGTGAATGTTAGTTCTTAAGCAGCACACTTTATCACAACACTAATGCAGACTGATAACTGGAGAACAAATTACAGCTTTCCAATTCATATTTTGGTACAATACCTGCTCCATAACTATTAGGTGACACATGATACAAGATTACTAGTATTTTGTACAATCTACAGATCTATTTTCAATGTTACATGTTTTGTAGGATAAGAAACCAACATAAATTATAACAAGATGCCAATGTAACATCCATGCCTGTTCACTTAAAAGAAAAACCAGCCCTGAAAATGTTTTACTTCATCAGTACATCTACAAATGTTTTCACCTACAGTTTTATTCTAAAACAGTACAAATGAATTTTGCAGTGTCTAAATGCAAAAAAAACACCTCTTTTTTTTAAGGAAACAGTTAAGAGCTGAATAGCCCACTTATTTCTTCAAAATATAGGCTTCCCAAAGAGACTGAAAATTAACCAATTCAGAATATTTTAAGACTGCGTACTTTAAAATATTAAGTTTAGGAGGGTACCTCAGTTTAGTAATAATAGACACTATTACATATAGTACATACAGTCAAGTGAAGATGCTGGTCTACTGTACCACAATTGCATGGACATTTTGTTTAAATACATACAGAACTCTCAATAACACATATTGAAAAGTATAACAAACACAATTTCACTCAATTACATGAAATGCAAAGAAGCTAAGAGGCAATTATGTCTAGACATCTCCTCAATATAACATTTTTCAGATATTTTTGCAAATATTTGTTTCTCACATGGTCACAAGAATGCTAACATTTGAAAGCAATTAATAGGAAAATATGCCTGAAAACTAACAGAACAGGACTCTCTTGAGAGCTAAAAATTATTCAGATGTGTAAGGGTTGAAGGATCAGTCCCACATTTGTGGTCTCACTACCATCATAATAATCCTACACGTTGGAACAAATTCAGCCATCCAGCTGGTTGTGCTTACACCAAGGTTAAATGTCCTTTGTCATTGAAGGTTTGTAACTTTAAATCCTACGTTTAATTTCTATAAAATAATCTCACCTAATGTATTTGCTAATTTAAAAAAAAATGCTAGGCACAAGAAGGAAGATTTCTAGAAGATATACATTCAGAAAACCATACTACTAATGCATCATACACAAATCTATTTTTAAATAAAGCTTCCCTAGTATGTCACATACAGTAGCAACATTTCATAACAGTAGTAGTAAACAAGAGAGTACTGCTTTTACAAGTAGAAGAATCAGAGAATATTATATCAACATATTTCACTGTTTTAGATTTGATAGATTGCAAAGTACACAACATAATTAAGTGCACAAAAAATGTTTATGAAATCCTTTAAGAAAGTTCCAGCTTAATTGCCCCATTAAAGATGAAGCTACAAAAAAAGAAAAGACAGGAAGCTTTCCATTCCTAATACATGACTTTCCATGCATGAAGTGAGCTAAAAGCACAAAAAGAAAAGCCCTGCAAACCATAAGAGCAGCATGTTCATTAACCTCTACATGATAATCCTTTCATAGCTGCATATTAACTAGTTACATATTCATAATCATTTTACATTATTTAGAGAACCTTCTATGAAAATTTCCAGGCTATATCCATTAGCTACAATGTTAAAGGTTACAGAAGATAGTCTACTTAATGTTTTCAGGAAGCTTTTTTAATTAGTAAATATGTAAATTGGGCACATATGCTTTTTATATTTAAAAAAATGGGCCACCAGTAAAAGAGCACATGGACATATGCTGTTTCCATGACCCCTTAAACCCTTAAAAAAATCAATAACACCAATCAATTATAATTTCATTCTTTGATATAATCTCTCATGAAGGGATACTGAAGGATAGAACCAATAACAAACCTTTCAGTTGCTAGGATGAAGTGAGGGATCTTTCAGAAGTGCTACAATGCACCATCTTAAATATATTTTTATTTGTAATACTAGTACAGTAGGCTGAAGCACCTACTATACTAATGAGACAGTATTTTAAAAAAATACATTTAGAGATCAATTACACATTACCTACATGTCCTTTGCTGAGACACTCAAATTGTTTTGATAACCACTGGTAATACAACAGCAAAGAAACAAGTAGAGAAAAAAAATATATACAGGTCTTTGGATTCCACGCTGTGCTCTACTGCGCTAAGAACAGTGTATATCTAGAGCCACAATTTTTATGCAGCTACTGCTAGGCTAAATAAAAATAATCAACACATGGGCAGGTGAGTTAAAGTTCATTTTGTCTGGACAACTAACGCTGCCAACACTGCTTTACTTTTAAGAAACTGTAGCATCAGTGACACCAAAAAATCCTGATTTAGTTCCCCTCCAGGCATAACAATGTATGCATTTGCAAATTTATGAGGTTATCAATGGTTTATTTGCATACTAAAATATTTAAAGTGTAGAGGGTTATTAAACTACACTTGCAGCAAACTTAACATTACCTAATCAAGTGTTCAGTTATTAAAACAGGATCTACTTGTGGAAAATATATCTCAGAGTTTAAATGAAAAAGGAACAGACAAGTATCTTGTTTCCTCCCTCACCCCCAACAATGATTTGTTGAAATTTAATATTGCTCAAGATCCTGATTCAACAACTGTGTATTTGATTTCAGAAATGCTTGATGCTTTTCAGTTGGATCACAAAGTGTGCCACCTGCTTGAAGAGCTTCTGCACTTTTATTAGTGCTATTTATTTTGTGGGTAGCCACAAGGGGGCATCATACTGCGAGTCTCCCTCATGTACAGCAGACAATAAAACAGAGAAGCACAGCTTTTTAATGATTATTTTGCATATCTTCAAATTGTCCTCCCCTTAGTTTCAATTCCTTCTTGATTAAGAAGGAAACTTTAAAAATGGGATAAATGTTGGATCTGATTTTTATTATTTCAAGCTATTTAAACGGAAAGTTTACTTTATTGCTGTTTAAGAATCTATTTTAAGTTTAAACCCTTTTTCCTAAATTTGACAACTGGTAGGCCTGATTTCTACATCACAGTTGAAAGATGAACTAAGAAGTGGATATTGTACAAAGGAGCAACAGCGGCTATTGTAATTAAAGTAGCAGATTTTCTTTTGTCACATAAACGTAGCTAATCTTACCAATATATATTTATACAATACTCTTTATTTTTAGTAAGTACTAAATGCTAACACAAAAGTGGCTACAATTAAATGGATTAGATTTTTAGAATCATGTTCACTTTCTAAGCATCCTGAAGTCCGAATGCTAGCAGAATGCAGCTTGCAGGCTGTTGAGACAAGAGGATACAAAGGTTGCCTGTGTTCCACAGCAGAAGATGCTGTTGCTGTCCTAAAGGGGAAATTCCCCTCTCCAGCAGCCACATTAAGCCCATTTCCTACACTGTCCAGCCAGCCAACCATTTTTTTCTCTTTTCTCTTCTCATGCATCTTCCTTCTGAGGACCTCAACGTCCTTTATGAACATTGACTCACAACACCCTTTTTGAAGAGGTATTATCCTTATTTTATTGGGGTATTGAGTGACAACTGAAATTACACCTCAGTGGCAGAGCCAGAAGTAGAAGCCAGATCTCCTGACTCACAGTCATGAGATATAATCACTAAATACAACACTCCCTCGCAATATGCTTCTTAGGAATGGACAGTAGGACAGAACAGAAAATTGCAAAAAAAATCTGATCCTGTAACATGGGAATAGGTTCTTACCTGTGCATGTATGTCATGTCACACTAGCTCCCCATTCCTGTATGTGCTTCCCTTGCTCATTAATCCTCAATTCCTTATGTGCAAGTGTGTGTCTCTCTTCCATTTCATAAGTATGTCTCCTTTACCTGGTGCTTCTGCACACACCCCCTCCTAAATACTTCCCTAATACCCGGAAGTTCTTAAAGATGAAATACAACTCCTATGAACTATTAAAATGTTGAAATGATTACTATTTTATTAAGATGGGATGGAGCAACTCTGCTATTTCACCCCACTCGGGATTTTTTGTTGTTGTTTGAGGTGGTCCTTCTCTCTAATACATAGCTCCAGTGCCTACTCTAGTGTTTCTCACAGCAGCAGAATGAAATTAATCGGCTGATTCTTATCTATTTTCTACAGGTTCTGAAGGGCAGCAGGGCACACTGACAAGCCTCTGATCAGTTTTCCTTGTGCTGAAGCTTGAAAAATGCTATGAGCAAGCACTAAAAATGGCAATGGAGTCATCTGCTTGCAGACACAAGGTGATATCACTACACCTGTTACACTCAATTCACACTTTTATGGCAATATTCTAAACTATAAAAGCTGGAAATTAATTTTTTTCAGATGAAAGTTTAATCTCTGCAGAAGGTGGTATCTAGGAAATATTCCTATTTGTTACAAGCAAGTGGGTGAGTGGATTTTTCAAGCCCTGTACATGAACACTTGCATGGGCAAATACTCAACCACATACATATGATTCAGGTATTGTGCAAGCACATTACTAGCTAAGGACCTAACTGGCAAAGTATCTTATCAAATATTTGATTTGTGTATGCACACTGTGTATTTGCATGCAAGAGCAAGGCACATACTAATTAGACTGGCACTAAAGAGTAGATATATGTTTAAAATTTAGCCCTCTGAGATTAAGCGACACATGATTAGGAGCCAAGATCTCAAGAGATCTAATCCAGTCTCTGACACTGAATGCTTCTGTTTGGCCTTGGGTAAATCATCGCTCAGTCTAAAGGTTTGTCTGCACTGCACAGTTGTCGCCAAAACTTTTGTCTTTCGCAGGTACTTTAAAAAGTCCTTCCTGCACCCCCCCACGAAAGACAAAAGTTTTGCAGACGCAAGCGGCAGTGTGAACATGGTTTTGTCAGCAGGAAAGCTTATGCCGCTCGCGGGGTTAGAAGTGCCAACAAAAGTGCCGACAAAATACTGCAAGAGCATTCACACACACTGACTTTTAGCAACAAGGCTGTCGACACAGCCTTGTCACTAAAAGCTGTGTGATGTAGACAAGCCCTAAATTTTTTCATCTGTAAAATGGGGATAAGTAGTACTAACTTACCTACCTCACAGGAGTGCTATGCTGATTAATTAGCTAATGCTTGAGGAGCACTTGGAAGATGTAAAGCACTGTATAAGTGCTAAGTAGCATTATTTACCACTTGAAAAGTAATCTGAATATGATCAGATATGTAAGCAATTTGTGTACATGCTGTAATAAAATAATTTGTGACAGTTTAATCTTGAATTAGTCTCACTTTAAACATTTTATTTCAATCACGTTACTTAAGGAAAACTGAGAGTATAGAATACTTTTTGTGAAAGTGAAGGGAAGTAATGAGGTGTTAAAGTAATAGTCTAATAAATCTAAAACCAATGTTTTTACCTTTAGGAAACTGGCCTTGCCGTTTGGGATTTTGCAAAGAACTGTCTTGACCTTGGTTCTGTGGTTCAGGCCCTCCGATGAGCAGATTACCATAATCAAACTGTATAATGTTCTTTGCAATACAGCTCAATGTTTATTAGGATTCTGGATAAAATCAAACTCATTTTTACTACTGACCTAAATTAGGATGATTCCAAGTTTTCAAAGTTTAATTGTTTAACTTTGTGTATGTGAATATTGACTTCATGTGAGTTGTTATCCACATGTGTGATTGTTTCCAGGATCGAGACCCGTTGTGCCAGGTAGCCCATATGTGATATTCTTTGCCACACCACATAGCAAAAAGACATGGTGAAACTGAATTTACTGATGAAGTTGTAACTAATTCAGAATATGACTTTACATTATACAGTAATAAAATAGCTAAGTAGCCAAACATTTAAATAGTTTCTTGGTAAAATCAAGATGTAACAAGCTACATGCAACATAAACATGTAAAATGAAATTTCACATCTTCCTTTGGAAACCACAAGTTTCTAGTCTAAAACATAGCAAGCACTGATGGAGAAAGATATAATTAAGATTTGCAAAATGGTTTCCTCTTGAGTCCCATTTTCAATCATGTTTACCTTTTCAAAAATATTTCCATTTTTGACATTTCCAAAAACTAAATGGCACAAAATGAAATAAAATTATTAAAGCTTTTCAGTCAGTTGGTACATTTTTTGATTTAATGGAAAGCCAAAAAGCATTGTTGAAATTTAATGTTCATTGCTTAAATCAAGTTATTGATTAAATATTACATTTCAAAATTATTAATATAGTCTCCGTCCAAAGGTGATTTTTCTTGGCTGGGAGATGAGATGAGATGGGGTGTAGTAGGGTAGGGATAATTGGAGGAAATTATGATTTTGGCAAGCATAAAAAAACCCTAATAATAATTCTTAGTTATGTCCACAGCAAAAAAAGTGAAAAACTAAACCTTTACATGTCAACTGTCCTGAAACGGTACAGGTTTAGTTAAGTCTGAGAAAATGAATTCAAAATTATTAATTACTGGGGGTATGAATCACTTTAGTAACTTCTAAGTTTTTAACAGAACCCAAAGAAGTCCTTCTTCTTCATGACTTTAGCTAGGGAGCAGAAGAAATCACACAGTCTACTCAGTCTGACAGGTACAAAGGGATGCCATTCTTTTGCTGGGCCAATTAACGTGAGTGAAAATGTAACTAAATTTTTAAAAACTTCAAAAAACTTCAAAAGTACCAAGTGTAAGCGTAAATAAGGGGAAAAATCATGAATCTCACAATTCTATTCTCACTCTAAGGATGTAGAGGTTTCTGCTAGTGCATCCATTTGCAACACTGAGGCTTTAAGTTCGGAGAAGATGTAATGAGGGATGATGACTAAGGCTCCGATTATTTCACGGAAGTCACAGAATCCATGACCAGAGAGCTCTGTCACATTTTCTGCCCCAGGGCTGGAGCTGTCAGCAGGCAGCTCTCAGCAGCTCCCAGCCCTTGCGGGCGAGTCCCCCAGAGCTCCCAGCCCCTGCAGGCGGCGGGGCTCCCTGCAGTGGCCCAGCTGCAGCGAGCGGCAAGGAGACCCCAGATCCCCCAGCCACTGTGGGCGCTGGACTCTCCTCTCACCCCATTTTGTCAGGGATATTTTTAGTAAAAATCACAGACAGATAACAGGGTTCCATGAATTTTTGTTTATTGCCTGTGACCTGTCCATGCTTTTTACTAAAAATATCTGTGACATAATCTGAGCCTTAATGATGACACAGGTAGAGGGGTTATGGAAGGCAAGAAGAACAAGAGAATAAGGGCTACAGAATTAAGATTATGCAGTTGCTAAGGAAGATGATGCCTGTATCTCTTACAAGGGGTAAAGGTTTTGTTACTTGTTTCACTGTAATTCTGACGGGACATTTAGGATTTATATCCCTCATAAAGAAACAAATGTGTAAACATCCAAGACATCCTGCACAAACTCGGTTGTATTGGGAGGTCTGTTGAGAGAGATGGAGAACTCCTTATTGGCTACCTAAGCTAGTCTTTAAAGGGAGTACAACTAGTGCTTTAAAAGGAACCTGCTGAGCTGGCTAGGGCACTGCTGTTTAATTGCAACCTACTCCATCTCAGCTACCTATAGGAGGGGCTGCTGGTTTCCTATAGGAACAGAACCCAGCTAGGCTACCAACGGAATAGGAAAGTGCTCCATGGAGGAGGCCTGGGGGTCCTCCATGGAGACAAAGGACCCAAAGAGTCGTCTGTCTGAGTGGCTGTTGTTATGTGAGGAAAGAAGAGGCTGGGCTCACTAGTGTGTTGGATGAACTACTTTTAAGAAACAAACAAACACTATACAGACTACCCCAACTACTAGCAGAGAAAAGGGTGGTATAATCTCTTTCTATCTGTGGCACAACATTCAGGAAGTACTGAGTGTACATCTGTCAAGTCCTCTGAGTCCCTACTCTATGAACAGTCATCCAGATTTTCGGAGGCGGGGGTGGGAGGGGCGGAAATAATAGATACTGAATCAATGGGGTCTTCAAAATCACATGAGTAAGAAATTCCACATAACCTGAATAAATGTAACCTTTTCTACACATTAAAATAACACTTGCTGTATTAATTAAAAGGTGTGATAGATACTGTAACTCAGCAGAAACAAACACAGAAATTACTCAAAGATCAGAAGCTACTGCAGTGGGCTGTGAAATTGGTAAGATTTTGATGCAGGGCTCTGGTCACTCCATCTGTTGACATACTCTGAAAGTGACTACACTGTAGTGACATTATGAGTTTTGTGAAAGCAATCACACGTTACTTAATCAATCTACAATGGTGAAATGGTGCATTGTAATATATAGGCAGAGTACTTAAAGACTCTGTCCACACCAGGATAAAGTTAAACTGTTCACCAAACAGTTTAATTAGCACAGTTATACAATTTAACCTGTGTTAAATTAATTTGTTTTCACAAGTCTCTTATAGCATTCACACTAGCCCTCTGGAAACCAGTTCAGATGTGCTACACAACACACAAAATGATGGAACACGTAGCATTTCCTTCTAACAGACACAGCTTTGGGCTGAAATATGTGAAAGATTCCTTCCTCCATACTATATTTTGTTAGAAAAATTGTTTAAACGTTCACTTCCTCAAATAAGAGTGATTATTATTTAACCTTTTTAAGCATCTGCTAGAATGTGGGTTAATATCTGATGCTATAAAATCAGCAGACATTTAATTCATATTAACAATGGGATAAGTTCCTTTAGAATGTGGGCAAATCTCATGGCTCAACATAGTTATCAATTATTGACCAAAACAAGGTAAGACAGGTGACCAGCTAGAAAATCAAGCAGGCTTTATACCTGCTAGCTTCAGCCAACTACTGAATGTGCCCTTTTCTTTATGAACAGCACTTGAGAAAGCAAGGGTAGAATCAGGAAATACAGAAAAGCATCTGACAGGGTAGACTGTGCCTAAATAGAGATTCTGAAGTGGTATTTGGGTAGAGATTTATTTTTTAAAAAGGATTTAACCACATAATGCTTCGGAAGCTAGGCTAACTAAATGGGCATTACCCAGAAAGTTATGCTTCAAAGTGGATGCTAACAGAATTGGTTTCTCACTAGTGAGCTTTGTCCAGCTATGAGCACCATTGGACAACAGGGCTGAAAGAGTCCAACATGCTTAAAGGTACTGCACTGGAATCCACACTGAATAAATCAAATCGCTATGAAGATAATGAGCATCTATATATTAAGAGACTCAGTCACCCCATCTGAAATCATCAATATTATAAATATTCTGATTATGTTGATAGTTACTACCATTTTAATGGGGCAACAAGGTAAATGACTCCACCTTTTAATGAATCACAATGATGTACTTTTCATGTACTTTACAGTGGTAGTAGCTACTATTATTTTGGCATACTGCTATATCTCTTTGTATAATATTATTATACATTATACATATTATTTTGTATAATAAATATATATTTATTTGTGTGATTACTTCCTAGTATGAAAGCAGATATTTGCCATCAGGGCTTGTAAAGTCTACATGCCCCAAACAAGGAGGAAACTTGCCCTCAAAAGCAAGAGGATCTAAAATCTGCTGAAATTGTTGATGGAACTTATGGCTGTGAAGATAAGCTTCCAAACATGAAATATGTATAAAACAATGCAGTGTCATTTTCTTGAGTCTGCAGGCACCTATAGTGCTGCTGCTGGTGCAGTAACAGAAGGCTATTCTACACTAAAGCTGTAAGTCAACCTAAGCTACGCTACTTCAGTTACATAACTGAAGTTGATGCAACTTCAGTCGACTTACAGCATGTCTACACTGCGCTATGTCGATGGGAGACACTCTCCCGCTGACTTACCTTCCGCCTCACGGGGAGGTGGAGCACAGACATCAACGGGAGAGCGCTCTGCCATCAACGTAACTTGTCTTCACCAGACCAACAGCAATGCTGATTTAGCCGGAAATATAGACAAGCCCAGAGTGAAAAGCGTAAGATTCTGATCAGTTACACTGTTATTCTTCAGAACTGTGGGAACAGCTCTGAAACCATCAAGAATCTTATCAATTTTGTACTGCAGATGAAAAAGACTTGAAAAGCAGCAGAGACAGGTACTGGAGTTATTCATACAGGTAGAGGACAAAACAAAAGCAGAGGTTGCAGCTAGGAGGCAGGGGACAAGCTATTTACACCACTTTCAATTGTTTTCTTCAACTTGAAAAACTGTACATGCGGAAAAAATCTTACGCATACTATTTGGAGTTAAAGATAACATCACCCTACATCAATTAAATTCATAAGAGAGTAATCTGTCAGGGACATGTAACATACACTGACCAGTAAGTTACAATAACAGGTGCCCTAAAAACTCATGATACTTAGATGTCATGGTGAATTGCAGGAGAGTCACTTTCCCTTCCTACTCTTCCTAAACCAGGAAGAAAAAATAAACGTGAATCAGTGAAACATGAAAATCTTAAAAATCTATTCCTACTAAAACCACCACGCTGCCAGACCTCAATGGAATTCGTTAGATTACCCAAGATTGCATTTGCACTCAACATGTCCCTCATGGGTCTAATTGGTTCTGTAAACATCTCCCATTTTGTAACAAATAACTTGTTCAATTCTTCAACAATTTAGCTGTCTGCAGAACTGTGACAAACAGTACAGAACATTCATCTACCTCTTATCTGTTAGTAACCCAAGATCCATTAGTCACTGAGAATCACATTTACATATAAACTATTAAATTTAAATTCAGGCTCTAGAGCAGGGGTTCTCAAACTTCACTGCACCACGACCCCCTTCTGACAACAAAAATTACTACACGACCCCAGGAGGGGGGACCACGCACGCCCAAGCCCCACCGTCCTGGGTGGGGGGGCAAAAGCTGAAGCCCGAGCCTCACCGCCCAGGGCGTCAGCCCCAGGCAGGAGGCCTGTAACCTGAGCCCCACCACCCAGAGCTGATGCCCTGGGGCTTTGGCCCCAAGCCCCAGCAAGTCTAAGCCAGCCCTGGTGACCCCATTAAAATGGGCTCGCGGCCCACTTTGGGGACCAAACCCACAGTTTGAGAACCGCTGCTTTAGAGCATGAGATTCTGCCTCTTTAAATATCTGTATTGTACTTCCTACACTTACAAGCAGTGGACTTAACATAATATTTCCAGCTAACAGGTACTGTACTTTCAAGCAATCAGAGATACATGCGCTATATTTTTTTACACTAACATTCAAAACTTTAAGCAGACATGATGCTTTCAGTGATAGTCTTTATCATGACAATTACTAGATATTCTTCTATAATTTATCCCCAAGATACACATTCTAAGACATGTTTTTCTACCAAGTACGTTTAGTAGATGTCCTGAAAATTGCTTTTAACAGTTTGGCCTGATTATCACTACCAACTAACAAGATGAAAACCGTCCAACAGGCAAGTGGCTATTCTAACTAAGAATTAAAATCATTCTCCAACAGAGTTCCTAAACTGGGATGTTGCAGCCCCAAACAGGTGTCAGTGGGTCATGAACGTCCTGCTCTTTCTACATTGATAAACAGGAGGGAGGTCCTAGGTAGATGAAAGGGGACTCCTGTTATTGAGACGATTGAGAACTACTCACTACACTTTAAAAGCCAAAACTCATGCCTAAATCAGTAAAAGAATGCAACACGTATCCACTTTGGCAAAGCAGCATGCATGCTAAAAATCAATCATGATTCAAATAAAAATATTTCTAGGTCAGCAGGTAATTAATAGTGTATTTCATTATTTCAAAGCCTAGAGGAAAAAAGGACACAATATGGTATAAATTTTAGTCTAGTGGGACTAAAGCTAAATAGTTTCTTTTTATTCAACCAAGGTGCAGTCCTAAAGAGGGCATATTGTCACCTGGATAAACAGTGGGATTTGTGTAAATCTAAGCATATCAGAATAAGAGTCAGAGCTAAGTGAAAATAAAAATATATCAATTAAATAATTTTTTAAGTGTGCAATTTTCAAGTTATTTGACAAATATTATTTGAGCACTTCTTTTGAGAATATATACAGAAAATGTTGTAGGGTATTAGAACACAGGTTGTGAAAGATATTTATATGATGATTACTAGATAGCAAAAGCACTGTGCAAAATTTTATAGCAATATTATATAATTTCAAGCTTGACTCCAAGTGGAGTTTGCTCAAATTTATGAAAACTATGAATATCTGAAAAGGAGGGTGATGGTATAAATGCAACGGTCTCCTCAACCTTAAAATGTAATATTTTCATAACCAAAAACACTATTGTAATGCGATTATATACAGCTTCCAATTCTCTATTCCACAGAGGCAGAGCCCACTATATCTTCATCCTGGCACTCCGTTGTAACGAAGATATTTAACTCCTCAGGATAATTTCATAATGAAGCTGAAGGGTTCAAATACTTGTAGCCAAACTGCAGAAATTATGTAAAGTTTCCTTATGATAGAATACAATTTTGTTACAGCCCAGCCTAACTGAGGCTTAATTAATGGCCTCTTGGGTCTCTTTTCCATTGGAGCAGATCTGTTTGAGAACAGTCTTAAACTTGCTTACTGAAGGGCCTTGCCATGAACTGGGAATAATTCTACATGCTCTTGACAGACATGCACTTACACTCCATGACCAATTGACACTAAAACACCACAGAAGCGTAATTCTCCATCACAGTCAACTAGCCAGGAAAGTAACTGGACTGTGGAGAGGGGGAACAGTTTACGTTCATCTGTTGTTCTTATAAGAAGAGACTGTTCAAGGTATCCCACCAGATTATCCTAATTTTCATCCATGTTAACAACCCATCAATTTAGGCAGATCTTTAGGTAATTATGTGGGTCTTTTTCTCCAAAGCCAGACATCTTGTTTATACACAATATTCCAAAAGATGCTCATGGTCTATATCATGTATGCATTACTTAGGTACCTTTCCCTCAGTTAAAGGGATGTTGGTGGAAGCACCATACAATAAAGGAACTACTAAGAGTTTTCTTTTATAGCTAGGGAGCTACTTTTAAGATGCATACAAAATGTTTAACCTTATGAAAAGACCAAGAGGACAACTGAAAAGGTATGCAGATTATTGGCATGAAATACTCATGCTGATGGTATGCTAAATATGGCTCTAATCATGCAATCAATTTCACGTACCTATGCAGAGCTAATTGCAGGATAGGGGCCTATCAGCCCAAAAATCACATCAATCACCTAGTAAGTGGATATGACAAATCTTAAAACGGATTTTGAACTAAACCCATATACAGCATGGAGTAAGAAAAGGCATTCAGTATTCTAAGGCAGGAAACTTTTTTTAAAAGGCATTTGATAGTTTGGCTATTTTAAATATAACTCTAAAGTAATCAATCTTTAAAAGAAGGTTCATGACTGATTAATCCCTAATGCCCTACCTATGCAAGTTAGTTCACATCTGCAGAGACCTTATGGCCCACGTGAAGCTCCCCTGACTTCAACGGGGCTCTGTGTGGACCTACTTACAGACCTAAAAGCATAATCACCTTTCCTATTAAAAAAGCTTAAGCATCTGAGAGAATAATAAGTATTTGGAAGACTGGTACTACTATGCATGTACAATTACACCCTGACATAAAACCTTAAGGATGTTTGTTACACATTAAAGCAAGTATTTACACAACAGATTGCAATGACCCCTAGGGAGCCCACATGGTGCATCAGTAAACAAATGGGTATCGTCCAACTTTTCTTAAAGATGTTCTTTGAATTTAAGTGAGGAAATACAAAAATGGCATTAGAGTAACATGGCTGCGACACAGGGCCAGAAGCCAGGGCACTAAGCCTTAGGGCTGACAGATCATCTTTAACTTGGTCTACTGGGTTTCAACACTTTAAGCAGAGCCAGGACATGGACATTGTTTATTTCAGCCCCGCTCCGTAAGCGGGGACAGGGTCCATTTTTGAAGCAGCCCTGGGTTAAAGCAGCCACAGGCCTCTCCCCTGGGGGACAGAACCGGCTTTGGGGGTCGCACCCTTTTTACCCCAAGCCCTGGTGGTGCTGAGGGGCCGAGGACGCCGGGGGGGGGGGGGGGGCGCACCTATGCTCCAGCCCCGGCCTGTCTGGGGCTGGGCTCCGGCTCCGGCCTGAGGCGACTCCAGACGCTCCGCGGTGCCGGGCCCGCCGGGGCGAGGCGCGGCCCCGCGCACGTTCTCTCTCGGGGGCGGAGGAAGCGACAACAACCGTTACAGGCCTAACGCGGCCGCGGCCTCCTCCCCCGGGCCCCTGCCCCGCTTCCCCCCAGCCGAGCCCGGCGCTCCGGGCTCCCTTCCGTGCCTCGCTGCGGCGCGGCCCAGGCCCCCGGCGCTGCTGCTCGGCCTTTTACCTTTCCCTGCTCCTCCCGCAGGCGGCCCACCTGCGCGGCGCTGAGCGGCGAGGCTGTGCCGGGGGCCTGCATGGCCCGGGCGGGCTCGGGCCGGGGCGGGCTCCTCAGCAGGGCGAATGAGTCCTATAGAAATGTTTGTGCAGCGTGAAGCGCCGGCTCCGGAGCCGCATCCACGCGGGGGCCGCCGCCGCCGCCTGGGCCCGGGGAGCCGCTGCCGGGGGAAGCATCTCACACTCGCATTCTGGGCCGCGCCGCCGCCGCCGCCGCCTGCGCCCGGGACCAGCTGCGCCGAGGGGCCGGGGAGCACGAGCAGCCCGAGCCCAGCAGCTGCCGCCGCGCCGCCTCCTCCCGCCTGCCTGCTGCACTCTGGGTAGCCAGCCACAGCGCCCGCCGGAGGCACCGCGGCGAGCGAGCGGAAAGGTGGATGCTCCCCACCCCCTGCGCTTCGCCGGGGGCAGCAAACGCGATCCCAGCTCCCAAAGCACCCGGACCCCATCGCCAGGGGACCACACATCCCCCCCCGGACCCCATCGCCAGGGCACCACACATCCCCCCCCCGGACCCCATCGCACCACACATCCCCCCCCGACCCCATCGCACCACACATCCCCCCCCCGGACCCCATCGCCAGGGCACCACACATCCCCCCCCCGGACCCCATCGCCAGGGGACCACACATCCCCCCCCGACCCCATCGCCAGGGCACCACACATCCCCCCCCGACCCCATCGCCAGGGCACCACACAGCCCCCCCCGACCCCATCGCCAGGGCACCACACAGCCCGCCCCCCCCCGGACCCCATCGCCAGGGCACCACACAGCCCCCCCCGGACCCCATCGCCAGGGGACCACACATCCCCCCCCCGGACCCCATCGCCAGGGGACCACACAGCCCCCCCCGACCCCATCGCCAGGGGACCACACATCCCCCCCCGACCCCATCGCCAGGGCACCACACAGCCCCCCCCCCCCGACCCCATCGCCAGGGCACTACACAGCCCCCCCCGACCCCATTGCCAGGGCACCACACATCCCCCCCCCCGGACCCCATCGCCAGGGCACCACACAGCCCCCCCCGGACCCCATCGCCAGGGCACCACACATCCCCCCCCGGACCCCATCGCCAGGGCACCACACATCCCCCCCCCGGACCCCATCGCCAGGGCACTACACAGCCCCCCCCCGGACCCCATCGCCAGGGGACCACACAGCCCCCCCCGACCCCATCGCCAGGGCACCACACAGCCCCCCCCCCGGACCCCATCGCCAGGGGACCACACATCCCCCCCCGGACCCCATCGCCAGGGGACCACACATCCCCCCCCGGACCCCATCGCCAGGGGACCACACATCCCCCCCCGGACCCCATCGCCAGGGCACCACACATCCCCCCCCGACCCCATCGCCAGGGCACCACACAGCCCGCCCCCCCCCCCGACCCCATCGCCAGGGCACCACACAGCCCCCCCCCGGACCCCATCGCCAGGGGACCACACAGCCCCCCCCGACCCCATCGCCAGGGCACCACACAGCCCGCCCCCCCCGACCCCATCGCCAGGGCACCACACAGCCCCCCCCCGGACCCCATCGCCAGGGCACCACACATCCCCCCCCCCGGACCCCATCGCCAGGGGACCACACAGCCCCCCCCCCGGACCCCATCGCCAGGGGACCACACAGCCCCCACCCCGACCCCATCGCCAGGGCACTACACAGCCCCCCCCGACCCCATTGCCAGGGCACCACACAGCCCCCCCCCCCGGACCCCATCGCCAGGGCACCACACAGCCCCCACCCCGACCCCATCGCCAGGGCACTACACAGCCCCCCCCCGGACCCCATCGCCAGGGCACCACACATCCCCCCCCGACCCCATCGCCAGGGCACCACACATCCCCCCCCCGGACCCCATCGCCAGGGGACCACACAGCCCCCCCCGACCCCATCGCCAGGGCACCACACATCCCCCCCCGACCCCATCGCCAGGGCACCACACAGCCCGCCCCCCCCCCGACCCCATCGCCAGGGCACCACACAGCCCCCCCCCGGACCCCATCGCCAGGGGACCACACAGCCCCCCCCGACCCCATCGCCAGGGCACCACACAGCCCGCCCCCCCCCCGACCCCATCGCCAGGGCACCACACAGCCCCCCCCCGGACCCCATCGCCAGGGCACCACACATCCCCCCCCCCCGGACCCCATCGCCAGGGGACCACACAGCCCCCCCCCCGGACCCCATCGCCAGGGGACCACACAGCCCCCACCCCGACCCCATCGCCAGGGCACTACACAGCCCCCCCCGACCCCATTGCCAGGGCACCACACAGCCCCCCCCCGGACCCCATCGCCAGGGCACCACACAGCCCCCACCCCGACCCCATCGCCAGGGCACTACACAGCCCCCCCCCGGACCCCATCGCCAGGGCACCACACATCCCCCCCCGACCCCATCGCCAGGGCACCACACAGCCCCCCACCCCGGACCCCATCGCCAGGGCACCACACATCCCCCCCCGACCCCATCGCCAGGGCACCACACAGCCCCCCCCCCCCCCGGACCCTATCGCCAGGGCACCACACAGCCCCCCCCCCCCCGGACCCTATCGCCAGGGCACCACACAGCCCCCCCCCCCCCCCCCCCGGACCCCATCGCCAGGGCACCACACAGCCCCCCCCCGGACCCCATCGCCAGGGCACCACACATCCCCCCCCGACCCCATCGCACCACACAGCCCCCCCCGGACCCCATCGCCAGGGCACCACACATCCCCCCCCGACCCCATCACCAGGGCACCACACAGCCCCCCCCCCCCGACCCCATCGCACCACACAGCCCCCCCCGGAACCCATCGCCAGGGCACCACACAGCCCCCACCCTGACCCCATCGCCAGGGCACCACACAGCCCCCCCCCCGACCCCATCGCACCACACAGCCCCCCCCGGAACCCATCGCCAGGGCACCACACAGCCCCCACCCCGACCCCATCGCCAGGGCACCACACAGCCCCCCCCCCGACCCCATCGCACCACACAGCCCCCCCCGGACCCCATCGCCAGGGCACCACACAGCCCCCACCCCGACCCCATCGCCAGGGCACCACACAGCCCCCCCCCCCGACCCCATCGCACCACACAGCCCCCCCCGGACCCCATCGCCAGGGCACCACACAGCCCCCACCCCGACCCCATCGCCAGGGCACCACACAGCCCCCCCCCCGACCCCATCGCACCACACAGCCCCCCCCGGACCCCATCGCCAGGGCACCACACATCCCGCCCCGACCCCATCGCACCACACATCCCCCCCGACCCCATCGCACCACACAGCCCCCCCCGACCCCATCACCAGGGCACCACACAGCCCCCCGCCAGACCCCATCGCCAGGGCACCACACAGCCCCCACCCCCGACCCCATCGCCAGGGCACCACACAGCCCCTCCCCCCCGACCCCATCGCCAGGGCACCACACAGCCCCTCCCCCCCGACCCCATCGCCAGGGCACCACACAGCCCCCCCCCCCCCCCCCGGACCCTATCGCCAGGGCACCACACAGCCCCCCCCCCCCCGCCCTGGAACCCATCGCACCACACAGCCCCCCCCCCCCCCCCGACCCCATCACCAGGGCACCACACAGCCCCTGGATTCCAGCTCCCAAAGCACCTGGACTCCATCGCCAGGGGACCACACAGCTCCCGGACCCCATTGCCAGGGCACCACACAGCGCCCCCCCCCCCGGACCCCATCACCAGGGCACCACACAGCCCCGCCCACGGACCCCATCGCCAGGGGACCACACAGCCCCTGCCCCCTGGATCTCAGCTCCCAAAGCCCCCGGACTCCGCCATCACCAGCGCCCCACACAGCCCCTGGACCCCATCGCCAGCGCCCCACACAGCCCCTGGATCCCATCTCCAGGGCACCACACAGCCCCTGCCCCCTGGAATCCATCGCCATGGGACCACATAGCCCCTGTCCCCTGGACCTCAGCTCCCAAAGCACCCAGCCCCTGGACCCCATAGCCAGGGCACTACACAGCCTCTGCCCCCTGGATCCCAGCTCCCAAAGCAGCCAGCCCCTGGACCCCATCACCAGGGGACCACACAGCCCCTGCCCCCTGGGCTCCATCGCCAAGGGACCACACAGCACTCAGCCCCTGGATCCCAGCTCCCAAAGCACACAGCCCCTGGATCCCATCACCATGAGATCACACAGAACCCAGTCCCTGGATCCCACCTCGCAAAGCACACAGCTCTTGGATCCCATCGCCATGGGATCACACAGCCACGAATCCATAGCCATCAGATCACAAAGCACAGAGCCTCTTGAACCAAGCTCCCAAAGCTCAGCCATTGGATCCAAACTCCCAAAGCACGTAGCCAATGAATCCCATCACCATCAGATCACAAAACAGATCTAATGGATCCCAAAGCCATCAGATCACAACTCACATGGGCACTAGATAGCATAGCCTTGGGACCACAAAGCATTGAGACACTGGATCCAATTGCCATTTCAGCACAGAGCTACAATCCTGTAGCTCCCCGATCACAAATTCCAGATCCACTGGATTCCATGACCATCAAATCCCTCAGCACAGACTCACTTGCTTCCATAACCATCAGATCACAAAGCACAGACCAACTGGATTCACTACTCAGATTCAAAATGCCTCACTGTATTTCAGGCCCATTAGCTGTCAGAATACAGAACCATCAGACCCTTCTGCCTCTGAGAGCCATCAGATTCAAAGTCTCAGACCCTAAAGCACAGAATCACTAGATCCTATACCTGCTGCATCCCAAATTACAGGTCCATTAGATACCAGAACAGACCCAATAGGGTTCAAATTACAACCTGTAAGATTATAAATCACAAACCCACCTGATCCTACACTGACAACAGCCCAAATAATGACTATTCTGGGTTCAAGGCCTACTGGATTCTACATCAGAAACTTGCTTTGTGGAAATAGACAAATGGGGACTTGCCGGGGCTTTAGCCCCACCTCCCCAACAAAAAAAATGAAGGGATTTCATTAATAAAGGAAATACTGAGTTGGGAACAGCAGTTCATTTATCTCACTTTGTTAAAAATGAGTAAATTTACACAGTACAAAACTATTCACTGAAGCAATATTCAACAGCTATTACTTTATTATTTTTTAGCCTGCCTGCCCCCGCACCTAAAAAAAGTTGTCTACATCACTGCACTGGATTCATAGCAGGTGTTCTAGTAATAGATAAACAAGAATCTAGTTTTATTAATTTCAGATCCACAATATCCTGGAATAGTGCAAATTGGAAAAACCCCTTATAGTATGCCATAGATTAATTAGATCCCAGATCATAGACTCGTTAGATCAGTTATTCTACATGTTTTTCATTCTGCAGTTCACTTTTTAAGCAAAATATTGATTAAGGGGCCCAATTCTTTCTAACGCCCAAATCTACACCTTGGTTCTTAAACATTGCATTGTATGGACCATCAGGAATGGCTCCTGCAGGTCACAGTTTGAGGAACACTGCATTACATTATTCATTCCAGTCCCCTAAAGAACCCCTATAGGTTTATTTTGTTTCTTATTCCCCACGCTTCCCTCTCTCTCAATCTCTCTATATCATGCATAGACATGCACATACAACTTTTGCACTTAATTATTGCAAAAGACAAAACAGCGTGGGTCTAAAGAGACTTGAATGATTTTGATATAATAATACTATAGTAATGTATGTTTTATCCTATCTGTGCACAGTGCTTTACATCAGATCTATCATGCTCAACAACAACAACAAAATTAGAATTCCTGCCTTAAAGAGTTCACAATTGCAAGGCAAAATCTTGGCCTCACTGAATTCCGTGGGAGTTTTGCCACTGACATGAATGGGGCCCAAATTGCATTCTCCGTGAATTTAAAAAAAAAATGTTGTGTGGCTATTATGGCCCAAAGCAGCACAACACATTTTACAAATCCACTGGGCTCATTTAATTCACCACTGAAACAAAGTCACCTGTGGCTAATAGGATGGAGTGGCAGTTCAGCTGCACACAATAGCACTATACAGCAGTTGAAGAATAGTGTAACCATTTATCTGAAATGGAATTTGGCCAAAACACTGGGATTAACACACACACACCCCCTTATTTTTATTGTAATCTCACATTCTGTACTATACACGCTCCATAGCTTGGGGACTCAATAACATATCTACATGATCTTTCAATTTTCATGCTTGGGGTGGTCTTAAGTTAGACTAACAACGTATTTTTAACATTTTTAAAAATTCATTTTCCTTGCTATTCTATTTTTCTAACGTGCACATTTTGTAGTGCATTCTGGAGCCAGTACAGCTCTTTTATTTATTTTTACATTGTTTAGCTTTTCCAGGCATTCTGTAGTGTATTTGTTCTGTATTACGTATTCTACAGTGTTCCATTCACCATTTTTTAAAATTAGTGAATTATTTAGTAAGGTGTTTTTTAATAGACATCCATAGTATATCAATAAGACTAAAAGCCATGGCCTCATTTGCAAGGATAAAATCACGAGGGCTATCCTATACCTTACTCAGGGAACCAGTGAGTAAAAGGGCATGATCTTCATTATTTTACAAGCAGGTGACAAAGGGCTTTCATCGCAATTTTTTCCCCCCTTAGGCTCAGTGGCTGACTCCCCCTTTGCCGTTTCTTTTTTGTAGTGGGTGTCAACTAGCTCTAGCTTCTTGACCAACTTCTAATTCTGAACCACAGTCAAGACAAGCATTTGCATCCCTTCCATTTCTGCCTCTTTTCCCTTCCCAAAAGTCTCGTTGTTCCTCTCCTTTGGTTCCTCTCAGATGCTGTCAGACAACAAGGAAATTTGGAAACACCTCAAGAGCATCACAAGAAGGGAGCTAACTTTAGATATCCCATGAAGCAACAATTTTTAGGAATGTGTTCCGTTACTATGTTTGGTTGGTAGGTTTGGTTTTCATTTTAGTTTACAGTGAGTTTTTATTATGTTTTATTTAGATTGCTGAAGTGCCCAACATGTGGTAGGCCCTGGGTTCTTAACCTGGAGCTTGCAATCACCTTCTCTTTTTTATATATATATATAGTTGAGAGGAGAGTCCCAAACTTGTTTCTGTTGTTACGTGAGGTAAGGAAAAGGTTGAGAACCAATGTAGTAGGAACATTCCAAACACAGAGGAAGACAGTTCCTGCCCAAAGAACATACAATTTAAAAACAGATTATTCCCAAGAATATGGATCAACAGTTTCCTGTTCTAGATATGCAGAATTTAAAACAATTATTCAGGAGGAAGACCTCAATTTTTGGCCAGGAAGACCTCAATTTATTTTTTGGTCTCCAATATTCCAAGTGCAATCAGATAGTTAGAATTCTAAAAGGGCGGAGCTCACAATATTGAAGGCCACTTGAAATTTAGGCTGGAACCTACATATATTTTGGCAGCTATGGATGTGGGGAGATTTCTTGGAGCCCTTTGAGTGACCATGATGCTTACATACACGTTCTTCAGAAAGAAGCTCACTAGCAAAAGGAACTGTCCTTTCTAGTTTTAAATACTTTATGTAAATCTTGTATCCTTTCTAAATAAATGCTCATACTAAATAGCTTCCTTTTAATCTGCTTAGTACCTTTCTTGAACATTATTAGAAATATCCCAATTAATTAATCAACATTCTCATCAGGGGCTCACTGATACACAACACAAAAAAACTATGGATATGGACAATTTTTAAATTCCTAAGAAAGATCCCTTTTTATTTCACAACTTGATCTTAAGGCAAACCAGAGCATTAAAACATTTTTAAAATTTAACATTTCAATCTTTCTTCAGTCATAATAGAGAAAAAAAGCTGCATGAAGTAAGCAGAGGAGCCACAGAATGGGAAATGTGTGTCACCAAACACCATTTTACATCTGTTAAATACAGTGAAAAAGCATGCAAACAGCTCCATGTGTGCCAATTATGCAGACTTTTTACTAGTAGGTGTGCCATTAATCCATTGTTTAGAGTCCTCAAAATGTATTGCATTGAATGGTTTTGGCAACTGGGCCAATTAAAAGGGTATGTCACTTGTCAGAGTAGTAACTACATAGTGTACTACACACTAGCTGAAATGTGGGATGGTTTGATGGACCCTTTTGCATTTTGCATTTCATATGCCAAAGAAATGTGTTTTAATAGTGATAAACAGATGGTATGCATCATTCCCCAAAGAGGAACAAGAAACGTGTCTCTGGGCCAAACTCTGTGTGGATTTATAAGCTGTGCAAAACCACTGTCAACAGTGGGACTGCATGGGGTATAATATAAGCACTCTAATTGCAGAATCTCTGTTACTGATGACTCAGGTGAAGTCTTTTGGGGGTTGCCTTCACTGCATTGTTAGCTCAAGCGATAACTCATGTGTTGCTCCTAATCCAAATCTCATCGACACACCAAAATGTCTAGCTCGAGTTAAGTGGTGATTTAGACTCAATCTAGCTGGTCCATTTATAGAGTAGGTTGAAATTTGAATGCTGCTGGTGCTAACGCCAGTAATGCAGTTGGAATGTAGCAAGTTACAAACACTCATCAACTGCTAAACCAATCACTCTGTGCTCCTAATCCAATCTTTGTGTAACTGGAGTGTTGTTCCACATCAGATTGAAATGAATATGGCCGAACATTGTGCTGCAAGATCCCAAACACAACAGTTTACATGCTCACAGTGGCTTCTATCAAATTAAGCAAGAAATTTCTACATGCCTCTCTTCACACAATTAGGCCCTAATCTCACAAAGATTTATGTATATGATCAATTTTACATGCTATGAGTAGTCTCAGTCGTACTCAGTTGGTAGAGTTAATATAGAATATAGAAGTGAGAATAATGCTGTTCCTTAGGTCCAGCTCTGAATTCTGCAAAAGTGCCTTCTGTTTCACATTTCTTTAAACATTACCACTGCCACATATTCCATTTCTGTCTAGGTAGAAGATACTGTGTTGCTGACTGCAGAATGTAGATCCTAACTTTGCACTGATTTCAAGTGAAATGAAGAACCAGCACTTAAAGGGTTACAGCTGTCTCGCGATTGAGACTGGTCATCAGACTCACTCTGACCCAGCATCTTAATCGTATTCTGGTGTTAGCTCTTCTAATGAGGCCTCTTTTTGACCCCTTAAGGAGATTCTCTTGGTGGTTTTACTACTTAAAAAAAAATCTTCCTAGTTGCTGTTACATGCTAGAAGGGTCAGTGAACTGGTAAACTTTGTAAAAATAACTGCCTTAGCTTTGCTAACAGAAGCAGGGTTTCCCCCCAACCCTCTCAGTTTCATTTTGAAAAATATTATTCTCTCTTCTTTCTGCCCTTCTTCTGAGAATCCTAAGGGGCTCAAATAGCACAACTTGGATGTGAGATCAATCTTAAAGGGCCACCATCAAGTTTGTTAATTAAAAAAATTTGGCCTACCCTGGGAATGGCCATATAGTGAATGGTCCTACTCTTAGGATTCCAGGAATGTGCTTTTTCTATTCTACTTCCACTGGGACTACTTATGTGTGTGAAATTACTTGTGCTTGAGTGTTTTCAGGATTGGGGCCTAGATTTGTATCTCCTTCAACCTTTTCTTACTGTAGCTGTCAATATTTTTGCCATGTTTGTGGGATGACAGCTAGAACAGTGGGACTACATGGCAAGCTTCCATTGACCAGGAGTCTCTACGCTAGGGGTCGGCAACCTTTCCGAAGTGGTGTGCTGAGTCTTCATTTATTCACTCTAATTTAAGGTTTTGCATGCCAGTAATACATTTTAACGTTTTTAGAAGGTCTCTTTCTATAAGTCTTTAATATATAACTAAACTATTGTTGTATGTAAAGTAAATAAGGTTTTTAAAATGTTTAAGAAGCTTCATTTAAAATTAAATTAAAATGCAGAGCCCCCCGGACCGGTGGCCAGGACCCGGGCAGTGTGAGTGCCACTGAAAATCAGCTCACGTGCCGCCTTTGGCACGCGTGCCATAGGTTGCCTACCCCTGCTCTAGGCTATAAATAATCAAGTGGTCATCATGTAGAAGAAAAAAGGGAACTGAAGCATCAACACATAATGCTGTCATTCGCATGTTCAGTGCTGCCCTTAAAGCCCCTTGTGCTCCTTCTGTCCCACTTCTCGGTCACTAGAGGGAGATATGAGGCTTCAGAGGCAACACTAACATGCTGATTCTTCTTTGGTTTAAACACCGTAATTACTATTGAAGTGTTCAGTTATAGAGGGGGTCAAGATATTTGCTCAATGTTATCTATCTGTCCCATGTTTGTCACCATGATATTTAAGCACCATCAAAATGGTCAATCCTCGGAATCAGTGCTTCAGTATGAACAATTATTAAGGTAAATGCGTTATTTGTTTCTCTCAAGCAGGGGAAACAATGGGCCTGATTCTCACTTAACTACGGCTCCTTTTCGCAGCTCTGGCAATGTAAAGGGATCTTAAAGTGGATGTAAGTGTAATTTGTGGTCCATTTCCACTCACCAGAATGGTATAAAGGCGCTTGAATCTGACTGAGAATCAGGCTCGCAGTCAGGCTATGGAAGAAAACAGAGAAATTAAACACTCATTTTTTGACCAACTATTTAAAAAGAATTGGCTAGACTTCATGCTTTTCTAGAGAAAGGCAACTCTAAGATTTCTATATTCTTTTCCAACAAGCATATATAGAGGAATATCTGAAAGTGAAGCTAGCCCACTGTTAATGCGTATTATATTATATCTTATTATATGTTTCCTAATAATACATTAATATAATTTATTTGTATGGCACTGGTGATAATGCTCTAGGAACCTCACAAAAAACATAGTTGCCTATATCTTAGTTCTTACACTATGTTCTGGTTGGTTTAGTACATGAAATTTGGGTGGCTTATTTGTATGCTTTGTAGGTTCTTCTCCCACCTTTGATTTGTGTCGCCTGGAAATTCCAGGTTTTCTGCATGTAGTCACACCCAAGAGGAAGGCCTAATTCAAAAAAGATTAGCTTCACTTTGGTTTTTTCCTTATCTTTTCTCTGTAAAGGAGGAGAACTTTCTGATCATGTCAATAGATTAACAAAGATAGCCCAGATAGCTGAATATCTTAAGGGCTGAATCTCCTCTCACTTCTTCCAACTTTAATGCTAGTAGAACTTCAGTGATGATTTATACCTGTATAAGTGAGAGGAGAATCAGACCCCAAGGCTTTTACTAGGGATAATACTATGTTTGTGCTGCTTTTTAGCACCTGATATATATGGTGCCAAATTCATCACTCTAATATGTTTCCATTAAAGTCAAGAAAGTTACATCAGGGATGAATTAGGCCCACACTGTTACTGTATTCATTTGCTGAGGTAATTATAAGGATGCCTGTGATAGTGTTAACGGTGACAGACATTATACAGACACATGGCACTAGATTTCTAAGAGTCCTCTAAAACTTCTATTGCAATTTTGCAAATGAACTTTTTAACATTAGCGCACACAAACTGCTTGTGTGCACGCAGCCTAAGTAGACATGTAACCATCTAATGTAATCTAAACATAAAGGCAGTTTCCATGTACAAATCAAAGTACTGGTGTATGTAAAACATGTGTGAAAAATTGCATTTTGAATTTTACAAGCGCAACTTAGGCCCTTTGGGAGTTTGACCCATTAGGTATATGGGATCATGTAGTTAGGGTGTCATATTTAGTAATCTCTGTTGCTTCAATTAAGTTGAAATGCTCAGCTCTCTGATGATAGACTTATAGCCAGAAAGGACTCTGAGTTGAGAGTGGAATTGTTGGGTGCTCTGTTACTTGGTAAATGTTTCTGCTAATTATTGACCAAATGTAGGTTATGCTTTGTGTTATTTTTGCTATACCTGAGCCAGGCTCACACCGTTAGGCTTGTACAAAGATCCCCCTTTGTTTTTCATTTTAAATGCTCCTTCGCTTAATGGCCATTAAGGAGGCGTGCCCGCTAATTTGTATTTCACACGCTCTTGTTTCAAAATTATAAAAGTGATATGTGTTTTGCGTAAGTAGTGCCATTCTCTTTCATAAATTATGACAATCCAGTCCTCTGAATCATCTTAATCTACCATAGCCTTAAAATGTATTCTAACCTCTTACCTGAGTTTCTGGAGCTGATGTTTCCCTCCATGTTTAATTCACCAAGGTTGGTGGGTTTTTAGCACTTTAATATTAATTTCAAAAAAACTTCCTATCCTTTTACTTGCAATTTTTCCATCTCTTCAGACAATTAAGTGAACCTATTGTATACACATTTATCTTTTCACTTTACTAATACATTCATCTGAAAACTGCATGTTTTTCCTGCTAAAATTGTGCATATTTCCCTACTATCTACCACTTCTTTTAGTTCATTCACCTTTTTTCATTTCTTGCCATCTATTCTGCTCTAACAGACTGTACTCTGTTGCCCAAGGCATTGTCTATTTACCGACTCCCTACCAGTTTTGTTTAATTCCTCTCAGTCAAATTCCAAATACTATGGAGTGTTACATTAATCTTTATTAAAAGCAAAAACTGTGGTAAGGCTGTGAAAAAACAACAACAGAGAGAAGCCAGAAACTGTGTCCTTAATTTGTGCTACTGCAGAAACAAAGACAATCCTGCAAACTCTTACTCAGACAAGTAATCCTGTTTATGTGAAGAGTCCTATTGATTGATGTCAATGGAATGATTAAGGACTCCTCATGCAAGTAAAAATTGCAAGATTGGACTGTAGGTAAGTGGAGCATCTCTTGGGGAACTAGCTGACTTAGGAGAGTTGGAGCAAGATGCATGTTAAGTCATCTGTTCAAATCTGGCCAGGACAATAAAGACAGATCATCTGAGTCCTAATCAGGGGCCTATGTAAAACGGGTTGAGTGGTCTCAGTATAATTCCATCTCAGGTAAACCAGCATCACAGTTGACACTTGGAATGAATGTCTCCAGTCCCAGTAATGTAAATCCAGAAACTCCCACTGATATTAAATTCACCTAAGCTTTTTAAAAAGAAAAATCAAATCCACAAACAGAATATCATAACTCTATGTTTCATGGCTTTGGTGGATTTCTGTTAAATCTTATAATTATTTAAATATAAAATTGAATTTTATAAAAGCAAATATTTTTCATCAAATGTTATAAAATGTGCTTAATTCAGCAAAGATGACTCAAGGCATTTAGCTAGGCTTTCATCGGACCCAAGAGATTAGAATGGCTCCAAAGATGCCATTTTGATCCCGGGGCAAACATATAAAAAAATAGATAAACCAGGTCTGCTTAGACCATTTCCGGACAGAAGGTATAAGAAGGTATTTTTACATGTTTTAACATGTTTAGCATTATTGATCTAGTTGACATTAGTTTGGGAGACACTCTAATCATTCTTATCAATCTGCCTTGAGGACTTAATCAGTTTACAGAATTGATCATTAAAGTGTAAACACAGACATATTTATTGGCTACAGTGCAAAAAAACGTGCTGCCTGCACATGTTGTTAAGTAGGCCACTTTTATTTTTACAGTAGTATGAAGGCCTAGTCCATATTGTCACAGCTGTGATCAGCAGAGGTGCTTGAACTGGAGTCCCCATGGTATAAAACCTGCCTGCAGATAATTAACCGCAAGGGACCCTAAACTTTGGAATTGACATCACTATCCTTTGATCCAAAATAGCCTGAAAGTACTGACCATCAGGACAAGCCCATCTATTAAACCAAATCTTGGGGAAGGGAAAGACAGAATAAGGCACCACTGTTTGTGTTTAAGGGGATACTGATTAATATAGTTTAGGAATGGTATTGTTGTGGTTGGTTGATTTTCTGCACTGGGGGTGAGAAGCAGATGCTGGGTTTTTATTTGATTATATTTTAAATTTTTGGTAAAAACATCTTGAGTTTAGGATACATATATATACATATATATATATATATATATATATATATATATATATATATGAATCAAAATAAATAAATATGACAGAGTGAAGATCTGAACATCTTCCGTATTAAATATCTGACCATTTAAAGTCATAGGGCACAATAATGATAAATTTCTAGGGCTAACACCTGAACTGAATTCTACAGATGCAGATGTCTTAAAAAGAGAACAATGTGTGTATGTGGAAACCACTCCTCCAGACATGCATCCCTGATAACTTGTATTCATGTTCAGAAACTCAGTCAAAAGCATATTTGATGACTATGATAAATGAATATTTGTTTCCACAGGATTCTAAAAATTATTTATTTATTACGGTCCCCAAGATTTACTTTACTGCACAAAACAGAAATATAGTCTCTGCCTGAAAGAACTTACAATCTAATTTTAGACAAGACATGATGATTGGGGACAAACCAATGGGAGAGGTGTTGGGTGGGGAAGACTGAGAGTTGCAGTAATAAGCTCTCACAGTTAATGTAGACTTGTGCACTTTGTGGTTAAAAGTTAACTTTTACCTCAATTAAAAGTTTTAAATTTAGAAATTTACTTTTTATGACCATAATAATCATCATGAACAGAAAAAGAATCCTAATGGGCAATGCTCCACAAACCACACTGAAGAGCTCCAGTGAAATCCTGGCCCCACTGAAGCCAATGTTTTGATATTAACTTCAGTGGGGCCAAGATTTCATGGTGAGCCTCTCCATTCCCACCTGTGTACCCCAGAAAGAGAGTAGACGTGATTGTTCTTTCTTTGGACCCTGTATTGACATTTATACATTTGCAACATGAGTGTAAACATCCAATCAGAATTCTGCACTCACACTGGCCAGTGTAAACGACTACTCAGCATGCAAGGCAGTTAGGCCTCTGTTTTGCCAGTGCTCTCTCCAATGCTTTTCCCCTGCTTAGTTTCTAAAAGCCCATAAAGGGGGGAGGGATAGCTCAGTGGTTTGAGCATTGGCCTGCTAAACCCAGGGTTGTAAGTTCAATCCTTGGGGGGGCCATTTAGGGATCTGGGGCAAAAATTGGGGATTGGTCCTGCTTTGAGCAGGGGGTTGGACTAGATGACCTCCTAAGGTCCCTTCCAACCCTGATATTCTATGATTTACCCATGCTAAAATCTGGAAGCAGAGCAAGGGAAGGTGCTACAAAGAATAGCTCCTTCCCTTCTTCACTGTCCCCAAAATCTGTAGCACTCTCTCTAGGCAGAACCCAAACAGAAGGGCATCCATGCAAAGCCAGCATGCGGAAATGTTGCCATGAAAGTGGCACTCTCTTTCCATGCAGAAAATAGAGAACTCTTTCTTGGCAGACAGCCCTCTCTGCAAACAAACCAATGGGAGTCAATGTAGACTATTGTGACCAACTCTCACTGACCATCTTCCTCTCCTGAAAGAATTCATTTTGTGTGCTCCTGCCTCTCAATAATGAGAAGAAACATGTTTGAAAACTGTAGGGCAGTGGCTCTGATCTGAAACAGCAAAGAGCAGGCTTTGAGGAGTCAGGGTCTGATGATTATTATTTCTGGATAAACGACCAGTGAAATCAATGATGGAACAAAGGATGATATGCAGCAGTCTTTTAAAGAAGAACTGACTCTCTTTTGCAACCTGCTATGGTGACTCAGCACTGTGCTGAGTATTCTACAGCATTGTGTGAGCACTTTAATTCCATCTTTAATAACAAAATTCAGAAGATTTGAGCTTGTTTGTTCCTTTGATACTTTGGAGTTGCGTCAGGGAAAACTGGATTGCCGTAACTCGGATTTCTGTAAATCAGGGAGCATCTGTAATGCAATAGTGAACTGTTTGTTGATGCACTAGATATTGATAGAGAAATAGATCAGATTACACTACGTTAATGTTTCTGTAATGCCGTGGATCTTGTGATCTCCATAAATATGCAGAATTCCCACCAACATCAATTTGCACATATAGCAGAATGTCTGAAAGCAGGATAATGGAGTCAAGAGCTATCATGTGAATATGAGCATAGGATGTTCCTCTAAACTGCAGAATTTAACAACTTACTGCAAAGTGATAGCAGATAAGGATAAACCCCCTTCCAATCTCCATCCCGTGTGACCACCTGAACCTGTAGTTGAAGATGGAGTAAGGCATCAGTGAATGAGCCTTACAGTGTCCAGGTATCATCTACTCTGTCAAAAAAAATTACAGAAAGATTATTCCAAGAGTTAAATATTGGTAGTGCTGTACAGATCATCATTTTCAAATACATGGTAGATTCAGACTCCATAGTATCAGAGGGGTAGCCGTGTTAGTCTGGATCTGTAGAAGCGACAAAGTTGCATCCGATGAAGTGGGTATTCACCCACGAAAGCTTATGCTCCAATACCTCTGTTAGTCTATAAGGTGCCACAAGACCCTTTGTCACTTCTTCAGACTCCATAGTCCATCCAACATTGCAGTCCCCAAAGGGTATATTAGAAACCCCCTGCCTACCAAGAAAGAAGATCTTAAACCTAGAAAAGGTGCATCATGGTGCATGTTTTAATTAAGGCTCTGATCCTGCATTTTAGCTCCAGGCTCTGATCCTGCATTGCCTGTAGACACAGGCAAACCCCTGTGTCCACAGAGAATCCCACTGACTTCCCACATAGAGCTCAGTGCAGGATCTTGGCCTAAATTACCTTATTTTCATTACCACCTCCATGTTATTTCGATACCGAGTTTTTATTTAAATGTATTTGTTGTGTTGATATTCTGCTGAAATCCTGTGATCAACTCAAATTCAGTGTATGTGTGTTTGCCACTGTAATTGAGCCTGCTCTGAAGAAGATAACCAGAATGTGAGAGTGCAGCTCACCCACATCAGCACCGTGTGGATTTCATAGAATCGTTCAGGAGCTCTCCATTTTCAATAGAGTTACAGTGGACGCTGACCTTGCCTCTGCTAATAAACTTGAGTTAGTTGGCCGTGACCCACGTTATTTCTAGTACAATCCTATAGCAAACTTGAATTAAATTTGTTTTTCTCACAGGGTTACTGTGTATGTAGTATCTGATTTGTTCACTGTTAGTGATGATCAGATTTTCTAAAAATTTAGGCATACAACTGTGCCTGCAAACCTGAATGCCGTTGTATGCTTAATTTGCCATACTCTTATTATGAGTTTTAAAATGCAGCCAGAAGCATTAAGCTCCTCTTGGAATGAGCTCTATGCCATATGAAAAAGAAGTATGGGCCAGTTTGCAAAGGGCACTCAACCTCTTCAGTCTCTTTTTGTGGGCACAAATAACATAATTTATTATTAATTACCTGATTATGTTTTGCATCTGCAGATCAAGTAGATGTCTCAATGTGATCATTTGTTTCCTCGGCTGATGGTGGGCGCATAACTTCAAACACAAAATATGATGCTGTATTTATACGCTTAGTACATTGAAATTAGTGCTAGTTTTTGATAGGGCAGTTCTTCTTTCAAAGGTATTTTCCTTTCCAAGAGCAAGATCATGGTTAGCCTTTATGCAGGGCAGGAAAGAGCATTTGGAAAGTCTCTTGCCACCTGCACATTGCACATGAGAGCCTTAAACCTCTACACATGGTCTCGCCTCTAGAGAAGGACAGATAACTGCATGGAGGTAACATGCGTTACACACACACCACCCTAAAAGGGGAGGGGGAAGAGGTAGTGCCATGGGCCTGCTTCCCCTTTGAACCTACTCATTGAGGTGGCCCAGGACACAAGGTGTAGTATGCGGCACTTCTTGAAGGGGTGTAGCAGTGGGTGCACTCACTCTCTGTACCAGAAAGCATTCCACCAGTAACTCCCCCACCTCGAGAAATGCAGTTTCACATCCCCCCTACACAGATCTGTGCATAAATGGCATGACTGAGCCAAGAATGATCATCACTTTTATGAGAAAAATGCTATAGGTTCTTATACACACAAAACAATTTTTGCTGTCAATGGAATTGCAAACCCTGTCAAAGGTTCTCTGGCATTAAAATCATACTTGTGATTTATGGAAAATGAATGATAAATTAGATAATTATCACTGAAAATATACTTATATATGAAAGTGCAAGTAGAGGTTATAAATACTCTGTCATTATTTATATAAACTAAATTATATAAATTCTTATGGCTACAATTTCAATAGTCTTTCAAAATAAACAAAGGACACACCATTAGCATCTATGACCCCGTTAGTGTGTGTTTGGTTTTTTGTTTTTGTTTTTATAGAGCAGATACACAAAGTAAGATGGCTGCTGCCATCCCATAATTATCAAAGTAGGAGGCTATAGTGGCCTAGTTAGTCAGTGGAAAGCCACCCACCATATCAATACATAATTGAACCTGTTTTGGTTTTCCATCAAGTGCAGCTTAAAGTTAACCACATGTTTAAATCTTTACAGGATCAGGGCCAATATAAATTTGTACATACAAATACCCAGTTTGTGCATACAATCATGATAATCACTTGCACAAATTGGGTATGCAATTCTATGTTCATTTTTGCATTCCCATATTTGAAAGCCAGGGTCTATCTACCTTTCTGTCCTACTAATTATGTGCCCATCACCATAAAATCTGTGCACTGTTTATATGTTCAGATACCAGGAATGCCAATTCTAATAGGATGGGACAAGTTCCTTTGTCTTCTAGCATAGCTCATTTTCTCTGAAATGACTTGTCTTAGATTTTCAGATTAAAAATAACGAGTATATAATTCATAAATACCACATAAATTTTATATTAAATTTTTAAAAACCATACCTACAGTATTTTAGTACCTGACTTGTATATTTATGTGACTATTGTTAGAAGTGACTAATTGGGTTTGATTAGCTTCATCATTAATATTCTGTCCATAATTTAACATGCTTCAATAAAATACCCTAAAGCAGTATAATGATTAGATTTCAGGAATATGTGTTTTGCAATTAAGTTGCTCTTGATTTTGATATGCAGATTAAGAAATGGTGGTCTCATTTAAAAAAAAAGCTGCCCTTATTAACTCAGCAGTATACTCTGAAGATTAGGTAAGAAATCCAAGATTTTTTCTTTGTATATGCTAGTTAAAATGTATTTCAATCAAGCATATGTGGGCAAATCAGATTTGATTAGTTTAAGTTCACAGTCATTCTATCTAAATGAATAATGTGTCACCTAACATTGCAAAAATTTGATTAATAGTTTATCAGTTAATTAAAAATGGGGTTTAATTTTTCTTTTTTTAGGAAAATGCAAGGTAGATGTTCCTTGTGTTCATCATAAATGCAAATTATTTCAGCTTGAATCTATTGTTCCTTGTTCGCTTCTTAGCCAACTGGCAAGAAAATAAAGCTTTGAGAATGATCTCTTTTAGAAAGAAGTAGTAAAACTTTGCTTGCTTACACATATGGCTGCCAGTTGTCTAACTTCACGTGGGAGAGCTGAGGATTTTTATTTTCTGCATGCATCCCACAAAGCTTCTAATCCTCCCCCACCTTCTGTATGTGGATTTTTTTGAAAAGGCCCCTAACCATTAGATTATTCCATTTCACATCTCTACAGAGATAACAACCCTGTGTCAACCAGAACACACTTTACTAGTAAAAGCTAGAAATTAGTCCATCGATGGCCTGCTAGGGAACTAATGAAGTATATAGAAGGACTTGTGGCCATTTCCATAGATTAAACAAAACACAGGACAGGAAAGGATCTGCAGTCATGGCCAATCCTTTGTTTGCTGAGCACAACAGCCGTGAACGATATTTGTAACCCCCAGTTTTTTAACTCAGGATTTAGCTAAGGTCTGAAGTATTCTATTTGAAAGATTTAACTCCTCTCTCTCTCTCGTATTTTATAGGCTATGTAGGTTGCAACGCCTATAGTTAAGACTGCCAGACACTTTCCATTATGAGACCTTATTTTCAGTTGCTTATAACTTTGCCAACTTTAACCATTTAGTCTGAAATTTTCCATCCTGGGTGTCTGCTCAAGTTGATTTTTTTTTTTTAATTTCAGTAGAAACGGCTCAGCTGTTTCTACGCGGGAAAGAGGTTGTTTGGCTCATGTTAATTTTTTTTTCAACATTTTGTTGAGACGCTCTAGAAGTTGCATGCTTTGGAGCAGGAACTTGAAATTTGGCAGGGGGATCAGGTTGGTGTTAAGGATGTGTCTTGTTGTCCCTATGAAAAAACTGCCCAAATTTGACCAAGACACGAGCATCTGAAAATCTCCGTTTGTACATGTTCACTAGAAATTTGTTAGACTTTGGCATACTTCAAAGATTCCATTTGTACTGAACACACGGAGGTTCAGAAGCACTTTCCCTGCAATTGCTCCTCCTGGCGGTCACTGGCCACTGTGGTGCCAGGTACTAGAACTGACAGCAGAAAGACTGTCTCTCCTGTGCTCTCAATGCTTCCCACTTCTGGTGCCCAGTCAGCAAGGAGAAGAAGGAGGAAACAGCCTGACTAGCATATAGAGGGGTGAGGAACTGAGCTTTGGGGCTGGTGAAGGGGGAGACTGAGATAGTAGGTCAAATGGTGGGGGATGGGGATAAGGAGCCAATGGGGGATTGAACTGGGGACTAGGATGAGGAAACAGGGCATGTTCCAGGTGAGGGATTGGGAAGTGGAGCAGAGGGGTGGAAACTAGAGCATAGAGCCGATGGGGGATGGAAGGGACACTGGGATAAGGATCTAAGGGAGGATTAGGGAGAAGCGTGGGACAAGGACAGATTGGAGGGGCCAAAGGCAGAAAAGATCAGATGGGCAGAAGTGTCTGTAACCACAAGAGGACACGCCATTCAAAACCTCAAGAACTCAGGAACGATTCCTAAGTCTCAATATTCCTCTGCTGTCAGCAAACAGCTATGAAACCCTCTTGCAAATGTGCCTCATTTCCCTCCTGACCCACACAGAGGCTGGCAACCTACTTCTGCTATCAGCTACTTTGTCAGCTCAAGTGGCTGAGATCTTTGCAGTGGGTCTATAGGTTCTAACCCTGCTGAATCAATATGGCTCTACAAGTTGGAATTTCTGTTTTGGCAGTTTCCTTTTTTATTAACGTATGGAATTATACACCAGAAACTCTATTAAAGGAACATTAAGGTTACAAAGTCAAGCACTCAGATTTAGAAATTGAGGTCGCCTGTGCTACTTTAGTTCAGCCCCCTTGTGTGTGTGCATTATGATATAGTCTTTAATTGCATTAGCACACTAGTTTTTCCACAAGAGCCCTGCTTCAGTCAGTGCACAAGATGAACAGTGCTCACTGAATGAGCAGCTATTCAATATTTATATATATAAATGCATGCAATTTAAGAATTGTGAAACTTGATGAAGATGCCCTCTTTAAAGATGCCTTGACTAACCATCATTTGATATCAAGATTATTTGATAGCCTATGAAAAGTGAATTGGTGGTTTTAGCATGGTACTGTACCTGTGGACAGATGTTCACATCATAGAAAATACCCTCACAAATGATGCTCCTGTTGGCATTCTCAGAGTTGGCCAAATGTTAAATGAGCATGGAGAGTGATCTATTCTCTCACCCCAAGGTATGGTCCATTCAGTGGAAGTCTGAATGAGACTTCAGGGATGATAGGGTGGAGGCGTCTACTCCAACAGCTCATGCTGTTCTGTAGCTATTTAGAGAACTTCAGTTTCCTTTGTCCAGACAATATCTCTGAGTTACTTTGTCTGTTTTGTGCATGTTCATTATAATAGTTTAAAATATAATCCCAAATGCACAATGATCTATTCCTATTATAACATGTACAGGCTGGTATTAGTGATATTCTCATGATGGTTCCCCCTCTCCACTTTTCCCATTCTCTGTCACCATAGACATCACTACCATTCACCTTGGTGCTCAGGCCTGTAATGTGGGCTCCTTAATCTCAAATGCATATCCAGGCAGTGTCCACATTTCTAAGAACTGTCGTTCAACATGTCTATTCTGCAATTAGACATGCACGACTGGCCCCTGCCTCCTGACTCAGGTTCGCAAGGCTCAAGCTAAGGGGCTGTTTAATTGCCGTGTAGACATTTGGACTTGGGCTCCCACCTTGCAGGGGCATAGACCCTGGGCTCCAGACCTAGCCCGAATGTCTACACTGCAATTAAACATCCCCTTAGCTCCAGTCCTGTGAGCCCAAAACAACTGGCACGGGCCAGCTGCAGGTTTTTAATTGCAATGTAGACATACCCATTTTCTCTTGATCCACAAATTCAAAACTCTCATCCAGGCCTTCCTCATCTACCAATTTGTCAGTTTCTCACACAAATCTGTCCACACTTTCTTTCTGTGTTGTCCCTTGTGCATGGATCACCCTCCCTGAACTGATCCAGAAGGCCACTACCCTCTCTGTGCCTTCAAATCTTTCCTCCGAAAGACCCACTGTTGCCACGATGTCTGCCAGAAATCAGTTGGTTAATGACAGCTTGTGAGGCAGATAGGGATAGCTGGCACTTAACCTATTTATAATAATCATTTTAAAATTGCAAATGTATATATGTCTGTAAATACATGTGTTTAGTTATACGCCTCTGTCCTCCCACGTTTAATGTCACTTTTTTTATGGCCTGATTTTTCAGAAGTGCTAAGCATGCACAGCTCCAGCCAAAGTAAATGGGAACAAGAGGGCACTTAGTATCTCTGAAAATCAGGCTGTTGGATTGTAAATTCTTTGCATGTTTCTGTACAACACCTACCACCTACCCAATTCCGACATCAGCCTCTGGGCACAACAACAATATAGATATTAATAGTAATAATAGAAAAGCTATAAATATATTGGGCTAAATTCCATTCTTGGTTGATTTCAATGGAGCTGTGGGCATATGACCAAGAGCAGAATTTGTCCCATGCAATTTTATTTCTGTGCTAGACTCCCATATTTTAATTAATAATCTGGTGGCAGGGGTGGAGGCGGAGGAAAGAGGAAAATAGACCATATTTGCATGTGAAAACTGCTGTACATGACATATCTTGATTTTTGCATAATACTACCACTTGCAAGAAATATAGAAATCACATATAAATATTAATGAAAAGGTGCAAAAGTTGGACATGCGAGACACAGGGAATCCTGAAATACCATGCTTTCCTGACATCAGTGGTTCCTTTTGGCTTTATAGACCATCCTGTGGTTGCTTGATTGGGGAACTAAAAAGAGAAATAAAAGTATTATTTAATTATTCATTGGATAAGAATAAAAAACAGCTAGTAATTAAACATAAAACATCCAAGTACATAGTAGAAATATACAATTATAGTTACATGCTCAAAGATTATATTACAGAGGGAGCTACGGGTAACCCTGAATAATGGATCCACCAGAAAATGCTATTGGCTTTAACTGGAGCTGAGAGTACTCAGATTTCTAATGACTAAAACCTAGCTAGTAGTATCCCTAAGATAGAAACTAATTGCTCCTGGATAATAATATACCATACTTGCCCTCCAATATTAATACATAACTATATTAATATATCATAGCATGGTAACATGGTATGACCAAGATCTATATCAAATGATTATGTCAGTGGCCCATTAAAAAAATAGTGTATTAAACCAGAAGACCAGCATATCGTGTTTGCTCCATATAACAGGTTTAGAACTTAACTAGACTCTTCAATGAATAGAACTATACACTAGCTGCAGATTAGCAACAAACTTATTTTATTTAGTTGATTTCTACGTAGAAGCAGACATGTTGGTTGTTGCTGTCTCAAGGATTTTAAGGGAGCCCACCGATATAAAATATTCATTCTATGACAAACTATACAAAAGCATTCCAATCTTTCACCTCAAGCAGGAACGTTCTATTATTACTGTGAGAACTGGTTAATATTTTTTCATCAGAATATTTCCTCAACAAAAAAAAATAGCTTTTCAACTAATAATAATAATAAAATACAAAATCTTTGCAAAAAATTTCAGTTTGTTTGAAATGTTCTGGCTTTTCATTGAAAAAACATTTTTTCTGGGAAAGTTTTTACTTTCCAGTTAAAAAATATAGGTTTTGGTCAAAAGGTTTAGTTTAGATTTTTGAGAACCAAAAGTTTGTGTTGAAAACCAAAATGTTTACCAAAAACATTTTCAGAAACTTATGTTTCAGTTTTTAGCTTCAGTTTTCCACAGGAAAAAAACAAAATATTTTCATGGAAAATTCTGAATTTATTATTTTAAAATTGACATATGTCAGCCAGATATAATGACAATTAACTAGAAAGTGAGCACAGACTTGCATTAATTTTGTCCTAGTACACACATTAATTCTGCTCTCAAACATAAGTATTGCCTCTAATAACTGTATATTCAAACAGTTGGAATGGAGGACTTCTGACTGATCATCAAATTATGTTTTGCTTTATTAGAAATGGACCTTTCCTTCCGGCATGGTCTACGTGAAACTAATGTCATGACAAAATCAGTTACAATATTGGCATGGAAACAAGAGTTGACAGAGAAACGTCACATGACACAGATAATTGACACAACTCCAAAATGATTGATACCTTACATAAAGGTGCTTCATCCATAATCATTGTTATTATTTTGGCAGCACTTAAGGGGCCCATCTGAGATGTTAGCTATTTTATCAAATGAAGATAACACACCTCTTGCTAAAGTTGATCAACATATTGTGACCCAGGGATATCTTGGTACGAACTGGCAGAGGACACAAGCAGGTACATTGAGTTTTACAGGGATCCCTGGGATCAGATACTTGCATAATAATTCACTAAAGGGTGGCGAGTAAGGTCTCTACTGAGAGCCACTAGTCTACTGGTCATCATAATCACAGATAATATTTAAGGACTTATATGTCTATACTGAAAAATTATGTTCTTAAGGCAGATAACCAGAAGGTATCATGTCTTAGACAGGTTGCTTTCAAGAAGGAGGTAACCAATGCCTCTCTCTCTGCCTGGTCATGTGTGTATTGGGCACTGTATGTTTCACAATGGATGCCTGTTTGCAGTACTGAGCCATATGCTAATTAAGAGATTGTGAAATATGCAAAGGAAGAAATTTACATGAAGAAATAAACAGAAGAAGGATATCCTGTTTATGAGTAAAGACAACGGATTATTGGGGTGTATGTGGGGGTGCAAAACACCCTAGGTCTTTTACTGAGGAGGCTAGCTGATCATGACTTGTCTCATAAATGGAAGATCACAGCCAAGCCTGGCTCTATAACACTGGTGAGGAATACTTTATATATGAGAGTATCTTGTTACTTAAGTCTAGGCTCTAGAGAAGGTATGTTATGATTTTATTTTACAGGTAACCATTTGTTTCCAATATTTTCTATTTGCTATCACTTGAATCTCTATTCTTTGTTAAATAAACTTTTACTTGTTTTCCCTATAAACATATCTAAGCGCTTGTCTACACTTACAGCACTGCAGCACCACCACTATAGCACTTAGTAAAGACTCATCAGCGTAGGTACTCCACCTCCCTGAGAGGCGGTAGCTATGTCAATGGGAGAAGTTCAGACAATATAACTGCGTCGCTTAGGAGTGTGGATTTTCCACACCCCTCAGTGAAATAGTTATACTGACATAAGTTCGTAGTGTAGAAGGGCATCACCACAGGGGGAAGAACATGGTTGTCTTGTCCATACTAAAACATGGACAAGCTGCTGCTGTTCAACTTCTCATTTGTAGTAAAAAAGTACGTACAAATCACTTCTATCCACATATATGTCCACTAGTTCCCAATTCACTTATGTAAAGATTCACCGAAAGATTGTCCTCCTTGTTTTCAAAACTATTCATGAACTTGTTCCAAACTACATCACAGACCTGGGGCCTGATTCTCCACTTCATGTAGTCATTTCATCTGTGCAAAGTGGGTGTAAAATGCTATTATCCTGATTTAGTGGTGTTTCACATACTCTTTGCATTGACTTTGCCCAAGTGTAAATTACTAGACAAGATGCAAGGTAGTGAAAAATAAGCTCCAGGTCTTTCTCCCTCATTCGTGTCTGTCAATAGCCTTAAAAAAATACAAAATAGAAAATGTTGATATATTTGCATAAATTTAGGCAAAAACAGAAACCCATACCTAACTAATTTAGCAAAATCCCTGTGAGGGTAGCTAATTGCATTTATGGGATGGCTAGAGACTATATACTACACTATATACATATAGTATACAAATACCATCAAATACTAGCCATCCCATGAATGAAATTCCATGAAATTAGATATGCATAGAAATACCATAAACATAATAATAAATAAGTTATCTTGCATATCAATATTATTTTGCTTTATGGTGATAAGTTCTAAGGATAGGGTGGAGAGAGGGAATGAAAGCCAAGCCATTTACAGCACCTCTGTACTGATGTGTTTAGAAGAATTAGTAACACTTTAATATTTTTACATCAACAAATAAGGCTCCAAAAACATATTTCCATTTTTATACAAAAGTGTTAATTCCTTTACCTCAGGAAACAACCTATAAGTTTTCTAAGTAACTCTGAGAATATCTGAGAGCAAATTTTAAACCCGAACAGTAATAAGTAAGAATTCTGGCAAATGTGTGTATTAAAAAAAAAATAGAGAAAGGTAGAAATATTTGCTTAGAAGTTTATCTTGTGAAAGAGTCTGAGGTATCTCAATTTGTATAATTTACATTATGAGAGAAATCAAGGAAACAGAAGATGACTTTGAAACATTTTAGTGCAAAGTGTTAACAGCACAAATCACTCTGATTTCATATGAAACCCCCCTGTACACAGCACTGAGCCAATCATCAGAAAAAAACAGCAGATTGTTCAAGTTTCCCTACAGACCTATAGAAAAGCAGTGGGGAAATAGTAAGACTTGTCAAGTCTGCTCACTGACTCCATCTCTTTGCAAATCTCATCTTAAAAGACCCATCTTTTCTCCCTTGTCTCTGCCTATAAATGTCCTTCTGCTCTCTGTTATTAGCCTTAAGAATTAATATCTTAATTTGCCATACAATAGTCCAAATTCAACCTGGTGTAAGTGCTGCATGCCATTGACTTTGACAGAGTTGTATTTGTTTAGACAAGATCTGAATTTGGCCCAAAATCTTTATATCACAGTTTTCTGTAATAATAACCCCACTACTACTGCCTTGCATGTGTATAACGCCCTCATTTGAGGACTACACGGTCAAAAAAGAGACTTAAAAACACTAATGACTTTAGCCTCAGAGAAATTTTCAAAAGTGGTTTCTGATTTTGGGTGCTCAGTTTATGAGTGCCCACTTGAGATATCTACAGTCTAATTTTCAGAGATGCTGAGCCCCCACCACTTAAGATGGTGGTTCTCAACTGTGGTCTACCGCTTCTTCAGGGAAATCCCCTGGCGCGCCGGGCCGGTTTGTTGACTGCCGCATCTGCAGGTTTGGCCGGTCGCGGCTCCCACTGGCCGCAGTTCGCCGCTCCATGCCAATGGGAGCTGTGGAACGCAGCGGACAGCACATCCCCCGGCTCGCACCGCATCCTGCAACCTCCATTGGCCTGGAGCGGTGAACTGCGGCCAGTGGGAGCCACAACTGGCCGAACCTGCAGACGCGGCAGGTCAACAAACTGGCCCGGCGCGCCAGGGGCTTTCCCTGAAGAAGCAGTGAACCATCAACTTAAGATAAGTTAATGGAAATTGAGCGGGATCAATACCTCAGAAAACCAGGACACAGCTGTCTAATGTCAGGACTTAAAAACTGAAGCACCCAGAATCAGAGGCCATTTTTGCAAATTTGAGCCTCTATTGCTAAAGTCACAGAAGAAGTTTTCAGATTTCCTGGCTCCCAATTCTGTGCCTCAACAAGAAATCTATTCTCTTTACCCTACCACATAACCTTTGGCTACTCTAAACCACCAGACTTGTGTTTGGAGCAACCCCAACCTTCTTTATGGCAATGGCTGGTGCACTGAGGACAGGAAGATGTTGGCAGCACAGCTGCAGAGAAAGCCATGAGGGCAGGTGACACGAGGAGGCTTGGAAAGTAATACAGGTGGGGCAACCCTCTCATCCCCTCTGCACTTGCCTTAGCCCCTTGGAACTCAGAACATCTGTGGAGCTAGAGGGTTGTACCCACGCCATAGAGAGCCCCTCACATCTCCCTCTAGCTGCTTGATACCATAGAAATTCTGAGCAGAAATGTGATTTTTCTGAGTCTCTTTAGCCCTACTGTGGGTCCTTCTGCCCGAGGACATGCCTGGCCCGTGGCTAGCTACAATACCTTTAAATTGCAGCATTTGCCCACAGACAACTGATTACCAAGCAGTAAACTCTAATGACAACTAGTAAGTTTTTAAAGGAGAGAAAAATATTGCTGCTTATAGACTTAAGAACAAAAATACAAGACTAAAAAGGAACAAAGTAAAATAAATAACCACTTTTCTGCAATATGTGTAAAACATATAAATAGAATGAAGTCAGCAGTTGGCCAGAATATAAATAACAGAAACTACCACAAATAGACCAGGTCATAAAAAAGTTATAGATAAACTAAAGAGGAGCAATACACTAGAAAAATATGATTTCAAATCAAGTTCATAGAAGCTTCTTTCTAATGTTCTATAACTCAGAGCTTAGAATATTTTTTCCCACTGTAAGAACTTATACAAATATGACAAAAAGGGAAAAATATATAAAACGCCAAGAAATAATGACTTTTTAATCTTTGATGATATCTATTCAAAGGGTAACTATCTGTGAGGACTGCAAAATTTAACCTATCGTTTTCATAGTGACAACAGAATTTATAGTTTAAAGATTTATAGATTTTACATTTGGAACTGAACCATCTGGCTCTGAGATAGCCAGTCCCAGCCTCAGTGCTTCAATAGTTAGATCTTTTCTAAGTGAACAAAAGCCAAACCTCAAGTCAGCAGCAGCATCTGGCTCCGATAAAGCCTTTATCCAACATACAGTATTCAGAAATATACTACTAAATTAGCAGGATGTGTCTGAGAAATAGAGCTACATAAATGAACAGACGGAACCTCGCTGTGTTTCCTTTGAGAAAGTTTGAACAAGGTATTGAATCTGTTTCTCTCTCTCTAGATCATGAAGTGACTGATTAAAACTGGATACATGTAAATTAAATTTTTAAAAATCTGTTCAAATAACATTAAAGGGTCAATTCCAACCCTGACTAGTGTTGTGAATGGAGACACTGACAGTTGTGTCCTATTGGCCGGGAAAAGATTTCCAGAAGTGACCTGAAGGACATGTGGTGTGATGTCCTTTGCTGTTGCTCTAAATGGGAGCAGCATATGCTAGCACCTAGCATGGGGAGGGAGGCCTAACTGTCATGGGTCTTTTACAGGAGTGGGTGGGTGAGGTTCTGTGGCCTGCAATGTGCAGGTCAGACTAGATGATCATGATGGTTTCTTCTGGCCTTATAGTCTATGAGACAGTAGTGTACCATTGAACAGGCTGGAAATGGTTTCCACCCAGCACAATACACCCATTCCTTCCCTTCTAGCATTAGAGAGAGATCCTGCCCTGCTGCTCTTGCAGGTGAGGAAGAGGCACCCGACACTCAGCAAACTGGAGCCGACAAGGGAAGACTCGCACTATGGGACAAATCACCTACATCTCCCAGATGGGAATTCAAGACTCAAAAAGCAGTGGAACCACTGTGGTCCTGCTGTGCGAGGAAACAGTAGGAGGCTGTAGTTAAACCATGCAGCCGCATGGTGGGTGAACTGGGAGAGAGATTCTGGGTGGTCAGCAGGAGCACAAGCTAGGATCTACTGGCCAAGACCTCTGAATATGACGCATGCCACAGGTTGCCACCATCTGCTGAATCCCAAAGTATGTCCCGCCTTATGCAAATCCTATGTAAGGATGGGGAGTGAAGTAATCCAGGTTGTGAGTTCTCCCCTGCGATCCCATCCAAGATGACCGCTGGAAATAACTAAGACTGAACAGGCGGAAAGAACTGGGCCCAGGCTAGAAGGGCGTCTGGCCTGTGAAGAAGATCATTAGAACCACATTTTGGGTGAGAACTCACATGTAACCAGTTTCTTTAGCTTATTACGCTTAGTTTGCATGCTCTGTTTTATTTTCTTAGTAATCTGCCTTGTTCTGTCTGCTGCCTCAACTACTTAAAAATACACCTGTTATAGTTAATACTTTTATTTCTGGTTTATAATACAACCCACTTTATGTGATTTCTAACTGGGTGGGGGGCAAGAAATTCTGCATACCCTCTTCCACATTGAGGGAAGAGGCAAATATAATATATTTTGGGTCTGCACTCCAAGGGAGGTGGACATCTGAATGCTGGAGCAAGTCCCTTAAACTGAGTCTTCCCAGAGTTGATCTGCAGCTGGGTGTGGCCCTGCCTGTGTGTGTGTTAGGGGAGGTTTTAAGAGCCTGGCTCAGCAAGACAGGTTAAAGGGGGCCCAGGCTGGCAGAACAGGTAGACTCAGTGGTATCTCAGCACATCAGGTGGCTTCCCAAGGGGTCCAACCTGTCACAGGTCTGTTGCATGAAAACACCACATAGTCCTTCACGGCTGAAAGTCTCAGCTCAAATGGGCCAGGATTATACTGACAAGGTTACAATGGAGATATATTGACTGAACTATGTGAAAGCCTTCATAACAATTGTCTGCCCTATGCCTGTGGCTCTAGCCATTGTTTTCATAAGCACCTAATTCACATACAGTTGGTTTTTTTAAGTGAAGAAAGGCATCAGATCTTCAAACCTGTAGACTTAAAGTTCTTTGGAAAAATCAAAAAGATAAAAGCCTAATATTAAGGGGGAGAAAAACAGAGAAATATAGGCCTGAAACAACTAATAAAGTTTTGTGTCAACCAAGCTATAAGTTGGTAGAGATTTGCTGGGCTTTAGTAATAACTGAAGTAGCAAGAGTTTCCTTATAATATGCTCTTAAGGAAAACTCCAGAGTTCAATGTAACTGAACAGCATGCTTTAGGTTCAGTTTACTGAAGTCTTTTGTGCCATTTATGGACCATTTCTGCACGTAACGCAGGAAATTAGTGCACTAAAAATGACTGATGCACCAAATTAGTCTGTTTTCATACTCACAAAATCCCAGAGCAGCTGTATTTAACTTTGACCCAAGCATTCACCTCAGGGGTGAATTACCTAGAGAAGCTGGAATCAGATGGAAAAGTACTCACAGCTCTAGGAAGTATATTTTGTCTATTCACCAATAACTTTTTTTCTTCCAAAAACATAGATCCCACATGCCCTGTGTAAGGACCCTATATAGCCATAGCAATCACTGGAGCATTGAATCCCTACAGTATTGCTCCACCTCAATACCTGCTCATTTTTATTCTTTCCATCACTGAGGTGTATCTTAGAAATTCATTTCAGCTAGTTCTTTCAGTTAAAAAATTATGCTATTTAAAAAATATTTTGCTTTGTCCTCCTATCTGGTTTAGTGCATTTCAATCAGATTAAAGCAGTGACCATAATTTTCCTCAGAACCATCCCTATTAATAACCACTACATGTCTGTATCTCTGCTTTTACCTTACCTGAAGCATTTGAGTGTTACCACCCAAGATTTAAGGGAAGGCCCTACCCTCACGACTTCAAGGCATAAAGTGGGGGAAACAGAGTGTTAGAGGACACGTGGAAGGTCCATGCCTGCATGGGGCATGATAGCTCAGGGGGGTTCTGGAGTCAACACGCTCCACATAAGACATGTGTTCCCCTTGGGGCCTGCTGTCAACAGGGTTGAAGGTCTGACCAACCATTCAAGTCAGTGACCAGACTCCTGGGTGCCATGCAGCACCTCTGAGCATGTTAGCCAGTCTCTCAGCCTAGCATAAAGAACAAATGGTCTTCCCTTGTCGGATTTCTGAATCTCCAGGTATCATACAGAGTTCAAAGTTGTTCTGGAGGAAGAGCTTCCAGGTTAGCCATTGTCAGGATCCTGGGTGAAGGTACATAGGACGAGTGGCAGGAGCTTGGGAGCCATGAACTGAAGCCAGGGGTCAGAGCCAGTATCATGACTGAAGCATCAGCCAGAAGTTCAAGCTGGAGTCAGAGTCAGAAATCAGGCTGAGGTATCAGACAGCAGCTGGAAGCAAACAATCCTGTGGCAGAAGCTGGTTCACAGACAGCTGGTGTCCCTCTGTTCCTCCACCCAGCTCAGCAGAGACTGGTACACTGGCAGGAGAAGGGGGACACCCTGACATCAGCCCCCACCTCCCTCCCCAGCTCTGCACAGCACAGCAGTCTCCCTCCCCCCTGCCCACCTCAACACCCCATCCCACCCCCACCCCTCAGCAGCAGCCTACCCACTGCCTGCTGCTGTAGTCCTAGTGCCAGGGAGAGCAGGATTCCATTTTAATGTTTTGATTCAGTGATTCCCTCCAAGTTCTCCCAAAGCCTCCTCTCCCGACAGACCAAGGGGATCCACCCCCTCCCCTGTAGTCCAGGCAGGAGTGCATTTGCTGCCGGGAGCCAGCATGCTAGCTGCCAACTAGACATCGAGCCGTTGATCACTACCCGTTGAGCCCGACAATCTAGCCAGCTTTCTATCCACCTTACAGTCCATTCATCCAATCCATACTTTTTTAACTTGCTGGAAAGAATACTGTGGGAGACCGTATCAAAAGCTTTGCTAAAGTCAAGATATATCACGTCCACTGCTTTCTCCATATCCACAGAGCCAGTTATCTCATCATAGAAGGCAATCAGGTTGGTCAGGCATGACTTGCCCTTGGTGAATCCATGTTGACTGTTCCTGATCACCTTACTCTCCTCCAAGTGCTTCAAAATGGATTCCTTGAGGACCTGCTCCATGATTTTTACAGGGACTGAGGTGAGGCTGACAGGTCTGCAGTTCCCCGGATTCTCCTTCTTCCCTTTTTTAGGTTGGTTCTGTTAGGGTTAGGTCGGGATAACTACGTTGCAGAGGGGTGTGGATTTTTCACACCCCTGAGTGACGTACTTATACTGAGATAGGTCTGTAATGTAGACTTGGCCTGTGTCAGTTCCTTATACCATCATGCTGACAAGACAATTTAAGGGATGGAAAAAGAAGAAAAAAACCCACAATTTGGAGAAAAAACCTAATTTTGTTAATCCAAGAATTTTCCAAACCCTTTAAAATTAGATCCACTATAGCACAGTAAAACCTCTAGACATAATAGAGAGAAGGTATTCATGGGGCTCAGAGGCAGAGTCCAGGCCTCACTGTGAGCCTGCCAGATCACCATAATTCTTTACTGTTTGAATGAACTGAAGTATGTAGAGAGAGCTGGACAAGAAAGACCAGGAATAGAGCACAGGAGTCTCAATTCCTAACTACTAACCTTTAATGCAAAGTGACCATAAAAGGCAAACACACCAGGCAAATTCTGCTCTCTGTTATACCAAATGGGGCTTTCATGGGTGAATACCGGACCTTCATTTTTAAAAGCTCAGTTTTTCTTTCACTTATTCACATCGGGGAACAATGCAAGACAGGGGATATCACCGAGCAGTCTGATTTTCAAATTATACTAAAAGGTGAATTTATGTACAATAACATTTGCTTACATTTTAGCAGATTTTGCAAGTCAGTGAGCAGATACCCATAAGCCTGAGTGTCAGAGATGGACCCAAAACAGAGTCTTCAACTTGACCCCCTTTGAATTTCTGGGTCATCTGGAAATGGATCCCTAGATCCTAGATACAACCCAACACTGAACAGGCCTATCTGTCCAGTTTCAGTTTAGAAACGGTCAAAATCTGAAGGGAACAGCTTGCAAAAATTTCAGCACCGTCAAATCCAAACCTCAAGTTCTATCCCCGGTTCTTCCTCAATACCAAACCATGAATCTAAACTGGAGCCAAATGTCATTTCCTCAGCCCAGCTGTATTTAGCATGAATGAAAATTACAAAATGTGCAGAGAATATTAACATGTCTCTTCTATCTCCGAGAAAACATTCAGTTACTGATCTCTGAAAAGAGCAGAGCTCTCAAAAACCTCCCATTCCTGCCACACAGTGCATCATGTGCCCTCAGCATTAAAGGGGGTAAACACTCCTTAATACGCAGTGAAATCCATCCTCCCCCATTGTCATCAACCAAGTAATAAAATTCACACAGCTAAGTGAGAGATTGTTGTTAATTATTTTATATGGTCATTCCCAGTTCATTCTCTCTTGTGCAACATTGAGGTCGGTTAAGTGCCAAAGCTTGCTCAATACTTCACCCACAAAATCATGCACGTGCAGAGCAGAGAAGGACAGACCGAGAGGTGGATTTCTTCAGGCCACGCCAAGCAAGGCACACTTGCCAATTGATTACTAAACCTAGCAGAGAACAGACAGCTGAGATTGAGGAGAACGAGATATTGTAGCATGCAGCAAGTACTGAGGCTAATTCCAGACCAAAGGGGAAGTAGGATAAGAGGAAATTTATGAGTAAGCTCTTGAAGTAATGAAACGAAAGTAATGTTGATTGGCCTCATTTACAGCAGTTCAAAAGCAGATTGTCACCACTGCAGTAGTGAAGGATCAACTGACAATCATTTCTACCACAGAGAAACAGGAGTTACCTTAAACAGGTTGAGAGAGAAGCTCTTCTTAGGCCCTCTGGCGACAGCATGGCCTAGCAGTGTGAGCACATGACTAGAAGGCATTTAGTCCTGGCTCTGTGACTGGCCCAAGTTATGGGTCCCTTACAATGCTTAATAATAACAGTGACAATAATAAGCTTTCTCCCTCTGTACTATGAGGAGAGTAACAGCCACAGGAGTGGTGAAAGGAATAGCTGGTTAGTATTTGGAAAGTCTCAAGTATCAGAGGGGTAGCCGTGTTAGTCTGGATCTGTAGAAGCGACAAAGGGTCCTGTGGCACCTTATAGACTAACAGAGGTATTGAAGCATAAGCTTTCGTGGGTGAATACCCACTTCTTCGGATGCAAGCAGTGGAAATTGGCACCTTATAGACTAACAGAGGTATTGAAGCATAAGCTTTCGTGGGTGAATACCCACTTCTTCGGATGCAAGCAGTGGAAATTTCCACTGCTTGCATCCGAAGAAGTGGGTATTCACCCACGAAAGCTTATGCTTCAATACCTCTGTTAGTCTATAAGGTGCCACAGGACCCTTTGTCGCTTCTACAGTATTTGGAAAGTTCATCTGAAGATAAAAAGCACAATATAAGCCCTAAGTGTTGTTATTATCATGATTATTTAAACTAAGTCAAATGTTTGTGGCGGCAGCTATTGTTTCTCCCTTAAGAAATGTAAACAGAGAGATCTGTCGCGTCACACAAAGTGAATTATTTAAATGAGTGCCTCTCAACTGCATGTGACCAGCTAGGCCCCAACGCTGCTCCCACTCCTACGGCTGTGCACCCACCACCCAGAACCATGTACACCAACACTAGTGCCCTACCCCACAAATCCATTCACCCACCACTTAATGGAGGTCATGCCTATTCCACCTCTTCTGGGGCTCTCAGCACCCTCTAAATGCATACCTTTTCTGGACTCTCTGGGTTCCTCAGAATTCTGGGTCTTTCATGTGCCCTCATGACTCCCACTGAGCATCTCAGCCCCTGGGTCCCCAACAGCCACGTTCTGGGTCCCTCAGCCTCCCCTTCCCCATTCCCTGCCCCAGATCTCTCAGAATCCCTCTTGGCCCCTTGTGGCCCAATCCCCTCTTTCTGGATCTCTCAGAGGGACCCTCAGTTATCGCTTATGGGTTCCCCCCGCATGTCCCCATCTAACTCTTTCAACCCCCCCCCCCCTCCACTCACTCTGTCTCTCTTCTTGAGGTGGCTGCAGGGGGAAAAGTAGAGTTGGGGACCTGGCCTGGAGGGCCTCTCTGATCTGCCTCCCCTGTTCACAGAGACCCCCAACAGGGCAAGCAGAGACGGCAGCAATTCCTCCTCCAGTCCAGTAGCGTAGCCAGGGGGGGAGCAGGGGGAGCGGCCACTCCCCCTGTGAGGAGAAGCGGCGCTAAGGTGCTGCCCGAGCCTGGCTCTGGCAGACGGGCTGGGGGGCGCTTTAAAGGGCCAGCAGCTCCCCGCAGCAGCAGGAGCCACCGGCCTTTTAAAGCGCACACACACTCCCGCCCCGCTGCCAGAGCTGAGCTGGGGGGGGGGGGGGCGCTTTCAAAGGCTGGCGGCTCCTGCCGCTGCGGGGAGCCGCTGGCCCTTTAAAGTGCCCCCCTCCAGCCCCGCTGCCAGAGCCAGGCACGGGCGGGGATTTAAAAGGCCCGGGGGCTCCGCAGTGGCTGGAGCCCCGGGCCCTTTAAAGCGCCGCCGGGTGAGTACAGGGGGAGCGGGGAGGTGCCTTTTTATAGCGCTGCCGCTCCCCCTGTGCTCTAAACCTACTGCTCCAGTCTCCTTCAGCATGTGCTAGCACCATGGGGGGTGGGATGTGGGAGAAGCTTTGGTGGCTGGTGCAGGGGATGGGGCCAGAGAATGATGGGGAGAAGAGGAGGGGTCCAGGAGAGTTACGGGGAGGAACAGCATGAGCCACAAGAGTGCAGCTGCTCCCCAACAAAAGGGCTGGAGCGCTGCAGGAGGAGAGGAATGGAGAAGGAACCGCATATGACATGTGATGTCTCATGAAAGTGCTCAGACTTTGTGGCGAGGGTGGCCCTAGGCATTTTGCCAGCCAAGGTGTAAAACATTTGTGATCCCCCCCTACCACACACACACCCAAGAGAGGCCACAAAAACTAAAGTAAAGCAAAACCAACAAACAGCTTAGCAGCACACTAAGTTGGCACTTGCCTATGAAGCCACCCTTAATATCCACCCAAGCTTCCTTGAGGTCTAGTTAGGCACAAGGATGCATGTAGACATTGAGCAATGAACATGTCCAATTGACTTTAATGGGAGCAGGACTAGGCCCATAACTTTCAAATAGTCTCAAAGTCATGAGCTTCACTGAGTCTTAACTCCCACTTCGAGTAACAGACATATCCTGCAGCTGGTTCATCTTCTCCCAAGCACGGCATACCTGAAGTCTTCAGAGAGCTGCTAACACAAACCTTTTAACGCTGCCCTCTGATGCGAGGCTGGTGTTACACTTTAGCAGAATCACATGATCCATATGATCACCATTCTCCTACCCCAGTCTAAGTAAGAAAGACCATTCTAAACTACAGCAGCTGATAAAACCACAAATCAAAATAAATAAACCTAGTGCATCACCTTTATTCGATCAGTGATTCTCAAATGTTTGTACTGGTGACCCCTTTCACACAGCAAGTCTCTGAGTGTGACCCCCCCTTATAAATTAAAACATATTTTTTATATTTAATACTATTATAAATGCTGGAGGTGAAGCGGGGTTTGGGGGAGGAGCTGACAGGTCGCGACCCCCCGTGTAATAACCTTGCAACCCCCTGATGGGTCATGACCCCCCATTTGAGAACCCCTGTTCTAGATCCTATTTTTAGAATGTAGGACAATTGTCTCCCAGATACTGTGTAATACACTAATCCAGAAGCAAGACAGAGGGAAATAATGCCACTAGGTCGAATTGATCACTATTGTAATTCCAATGAAGCCCTATTATTTTTATACATGAATTATACTGGAATATATTATTTGAATGTCATTATGTTGAACTATTTGGAAAACATTTGATACTTTTGAGTTTGAACATAGCCATCAAACCATAGTTTGTCCAGAAACGTTCATAACCAAATACCAGATAGTACTCAGTTCTGTGAAATCTTTTGTCTCTTCCAGGCTGATGTATCATGTTGTGACTAATTTTGCAGGTCACACTGCATTATGTCCTGAGCTGTAATCAAAGTAGCATGCCTGATAAAATCACATATGATACCATGCAGCACAATACATAAGATTTGAAATTATGGATGGGGAAATGGCAATTTCCACATAAATACTGGCTTAATTAAGAATGCAACAAAAATTCACTTTATGTAAACACTTGTTGTTCAAGAATGCACTATTGTAGCTGAATTCCTACACCTGAAAACATAGGTTTATTTCTTTAAGGTTTAAATTTTAATACTAAAAACAGATTTTTAAATTAATCCTAATCTACAAATTCTGACACAATCAGTTTATAATAATAATATAGCCAGTCTTATGTAAATTAGTGATTTCCTGTGTAGATCCCCATCAATAAGCAAAACAGAGCTGTGCAATACTTGGTGATTTTACTTTGCCGACCATTGTTTTGTTCAGTTCATGTGGGTTCATTCCTATCGTGTTTCACTTTGAGTTTCAGGTTCTAGCAAACCACAAAACTCAAATGAAATCCAGCTGAAATGACCAAGATTTGCCTGTGCTCATGTCAAAACCATCCCAAGACAAAAGGAGTCAATCGCCTCGCAGGTGGCTCTCAAAGTTTTGCAGGATTGGACACTTAGATTGTAAATTCTTTAAGGTAGAAACAAGTCATTTTATTTGTCTGCAAAGCACCATACACATATATGGTGCCATATATATAATACCTAATAAGAATATTCAGAACACGGATGATGTTCTTCTCCAATAAGTTATATTTGCATAAGTATATACTTATCCACAAGATGGCAGTAGAATCTTTGAAATATCCTAGCTAGATGATCAATACCTACATGCATTTTTAAATAAATGGAAGTACAACTGTTTGGTCTCGAATTATAACATTTAATATTGTAAGGTGAAAGTAGATTTATTCTGAAACAAGCACAGTAAAGCTAAACATGGTTGGAACATCATAGAATCATAGAATCATAGAATCTCAGGGTTGGAAGGGACCTCAGGAGGTCATCTAGTCCAACCCCCTGCTCAAAGCAGGACCAAACCCAACTAGATCATCCCAGCCAGGGCTTTGTCAAGCCTGACCTTAAAAACCTCTAAGGAAGGAGATTCCACCACCTCCCTAGGTAACCCATTCCAGTGCTTCACCACCCTACTAGTGAAAAAGGTTTTCCTAATATCCAACCTAAACCTCCCCCTCTGCAACTTGAGACCATTACTCCTTGTTCTGTCATCTTCTACCACTGAGAACAGTCTAGATCCATCCTCTTTGGAACCCCCTTTTAGGTAGTTGAAAGCAGCTATCAAATCCCCCCTCATTCTTCTCTTCTGCAGGCTAAACAATCCCAGTTCCCTCAGCCTCTCCTCATAAGTCATGTGCTCCAGCCCCCTAATCATTTTTGTTGCCCTCCGTTGGACTCTTTCCAATTTATGCACATCCTTCTTGTAGTGTGGGGCCCAAAACTGGACACAGTACTCCAAATGAGGCCTCACCAGTGCCGAATAGAGGGGAATAATCACGTCCCTCGATCTGCTGGAAATGCCCCTACTTATACAGCCCAAAATGCCGTTAGCCTTCTTGGCAACAAGGGCACACTGTTGACTCATATTCAGCTTTTCGTCCACCGTAACCCCTAGGTCCTTTTCTGCAGAACTGCTGCCCAGCCATTCGGTCCCTAGTCTGTAGCAGTGCATGGGATTCTTCCGTCCTAAGTGCAGGACTCTGCACTTGTCCTTGTTGAACCTCATCAGATTTCTTTTGGCCCAATCCTCTAATTTGTCTAGGTCCCTCTGTATACTATCCCTACCCTCCAGTGTATCAACCACTCCTCCCAATTTAGTGTCATCTGCAAACTTGCTAAGGGTGCAGTCCACACCATCCTCCAGATCGTTGATGAAGATATTGAACAAAACCGGCCCCAGCACCGACCCTTGGGGCACTCCACTTGATACCGGCTGCCAACTAGACATGGAGCCATTGATCACTACCCGTTGAGCACGACCATCCAGCCAGTTTTCTATCCACCTTACCGTCCATTCATCCAGCCCATACTTCTTTAACTTGCTGGCAAGAACACTGTGGGAGACTGTATCAAAACCTTTGCTAAAGTCAAGAAATAGCACATCCACTGCTTTCCCCTCATCCACAGAGCCAGTTATCTCATCATAGAAGGCAATTAGGTTAGTCGGGCATGACTTGCCCTTGGTGAATCCATGCTGACTGTTCCTGATCACTTTCCCCTCCTTTAAGTGGTTCAGAATTGATTCCTTGAGAATCTGTTCCATGATTTTTCCAGGGACTGAGGTGAGACTGACTGGCCTGTAGTTCCCTGGATCTTCCTTCTTCCCTTTTTTAAAGATGGGCACTACATTAGCTTTTTTCCAGTCATCCGAGACCTCCCCCGATTGCCATGATTTGTCAAAGATAATGGCCAATGGCTCTGCAATCACATCGGCCAACTCCTTTAGCACCCTCGGATGCAGTGCATCCAGCCCCATGGACTTGTGTTCGTCCAGCTTTTCTAAATAGTCCCGAACTACTTCTTTCTCCACAGAGGGCTGGTCACCTCCTCCCCATACCGTGCTGCGGAGTGCAGCCACCTGGGAGCTGACCTTGTCTGTGAAGACAGAGGCAAAAAAAGCATTGAGTACACTAGCTTTCTCCACATCCTCTGTCACTAGGTTCCCTCCCTCATTCAGCAAGGGGCCCACACTTTCCTTGACTTTCTTCTTGTTGCTCACATACCTGAAGAAACCCTTCTTGTTACTCCTAACATCTCCGGCTAGCTGCAACTCCAAGTGTGATTTGGCCTTCCTAATTTCACTCCTGCATGCCTGAACAATATTTATATACTCCTCCCTGGTCATTTGTCCAATCTTCCACTTCTTGTAAGCTGCTTTTTTGTGTTTAAGACGAGCAAGGATTTCACTGTTAAGCCAAGCTGGTCGCCTGCCATATTTACTTTTCTTTCTACACATCGGGATGGTAGAACATCCTTTCACCCACTTCTTATAATGAACAAAGAACAAATCTAAATAATTTCATGGGCTGGTTATAAATCTCAATCAATTAATCAGAGCTTTTCATTCCCAAATTCCCAAACACTCCCCTCCTGGTAATTTTCATCCCACCCAGCACATCCACACATGCTCCCTCTTTCCCTAATGTAGGTTTAGAAACCAGGCACATGGGACTGATACTACATGCAGATAGGTTTTTTAAAAATGAAATAAACATAATTAAAGATCAACAGTAAAGCAGTGGTCTTCGAATTCCACTGCTCCTGTAGAAGTGCTAGTTCATTGGATATAAAATAATAACTAAGTTACCCAGAGATAATGTTCTCTTCTCCTTCACTGTATTGATGCTAGAGACTGGTCCAAACCAAAGCCCAGCACCTCCTAACTATAGGAAAGTTTCAAAATTGATCTAGAACTGGGTCTCAGCTTTGTGACTCAGATCCACCTCTGAAGGATGCTAGGACCTTGAGATAATACTGTTCACTCAATAATAGTGAACCTTATATTCCCTTACCTTATATTCACATTGAAGGGAAAAGTCCAGAGGTTGCCTGTGTAATGAATCTCCCTCAGTGGGATTTTATATTGAGGTAGGATATCTCTTTTTATCATTTCTCTGGAGGGGATTATAGAACGCAATGAAAGTATCTCTAGAAGGTAGCTTAGTTCAGCCCGACTCCCTTGGTTTAGACCTGATAGGCAAGAGACCAGGAGAAAGCAGAATCATTATAACCGCTATCTTTATAACAACATCCCTTTCTTCGCCTTATCAGGCTCTAACAGTCTCGCCATATTAAGTGCAGCTTGTTGTGACTCCAGCTTATAAAGGCTGGAGACTTGAATACTTGAAATGTTGTTACCATAATAAAAGGAGAAACCTTTTTCTTAAATATTTTTACAAAACAACATAAGCCCCCATCCAATCACAGAGGAAATGCAATAAATCACTCGTAAGCAAGTAATATTCCTGGAGCACCAGGGCACAAAAAGTTTTAGGGACCCTTTCCCCATCAAACATGCTAAACATTAGGTTTGGGGGAAAGTTTCTTCCCTCCCCAGGCTTTGGAAAATCAAGTCACTTATTAAGGTGCCTAAATATGGACTCAAGGGCTTAACTTTAGAAACCCACTTTTGAAACATTGAATGAGACTTCGGCTCTCTGTGATTTCATGATCAAAAGCTGAGTCAGGCTGGATAGGCCTTGACTTGCAATGAATGGGCCATGGCTGCTGCTGCCAGCACAATGGGCTGGCCAGGCATGACATGAGGCACTAGACAAGCCAGCCAGTGGTTAGATGTAATCACAAGGCATAATCACTGCCCCGCTTTCAAATATGATACCATAAAAATTCAACCTAAGGTAAATACATCTTGGAGGGTTAAGGGGTTTTTCCATCCTAAGGTTGAAAATATTAACACAGAAGCTCTGTTCACACTGTGATTTTTTTCCAGACAGCTCATCCACTAATAGAGGCTGCTATACATCTCCTCAATTAAGCAGTCAAGACATTCTGAATAATAAATGAGTACAGGAAGAACTCAGTGATGCAACTAGAACCCAAATCCCTTGGTTACCCTTGCAAGTGCTCTGCCAGTTGAGTTAGTGGAACAGTTCTGCAAGCTCAACGTAGCAGAAAATACTCCAGCTTTACAGTGCCTTTCTGTACTCACCCCATCTGGGCAAGCGAAACATTTTAGCATGAGGGCTTTCTAGACATCACCACGTGGCCTTTCACTTGCTCTAACCTCCCAGCCACTGCACAGCCCGGAGGGGCTGATGATTAAAGGGCCCAGTTCAGTAAGAACTGAGACACATTCATATAAACATCCAAACCTCCACTCTTAGATGCCTCTCTTCCTTCTGCTCACAACAGCAGTCAGTCCTTGCCATCTCTGCAGCTGAGGGAACAGTCTTTAGGATGGCTGGTAGAAAAGCACTGAAAACAGATCCCTGAAAAGTCGGCAAGGACAGTCAGCAAGAAAAAGGTGAATGTGGCAAGTGTAATAACCTCCGCCTGTGCTTGGTGACTTTGTAATGTAACAATCCTCTTCATTTTAACAGCGAAATATGGGGGAAGAAATAAAAAAGGAAAGAGAATCGACTTAGTTAACGCATCTGTAAAGGACTGTGCCATCTTATGTGCCTGCATGCGGCATGTCATCACATGCACCATGTGAACCTGACTGGAGCCTTTGGACACTGCTATACTATTAATTGACTTCCAGCTAGATCTGTGCAAAACAAGCAGTGCTTTTTTCTGCTAGCTGTCAGAGAACAGCTATCAGAAAGAAAGTCTGTTTAACTTTCATTTTTTATTGAGTAGCGAAAAACAGATAGACTACTGCCTATTGTACATGCACCTAAGGGCAAAGAGCGAGATAACTACGCAGTTTACATATTAACCTTATTAATGAAGCTATAACCTGATACAGCCTATTAGTATGCATTTGATACATAAATAAGGCTAACGTAAATGTCAGGAAGGACAACCCATGTACATCAAACAAGATCAATTTTTTGTGTACAAGAAATTATGGGTCTCCCCCGTTTGGGATGTGTTCTCATCATTTACACCTGGGCAAAGTGGATGTAATGGTAGAATTTTACACCCACTTTGGGTAACATTTTACACTTGCTTAAAAGACTACACAATGTGCAACACAGTGGAGACCCAGGCCCAATGACTACATCTATTTAGAATAGTGTTATCAAACAGTTCACTGTTTGGGTGGGTGGAGGGACAATAAGCAAGTCCAAAACTTTGGCTCCCAGGAGCCTGTAGAAGTAGCTAAACCCAGCAACTAGTCAACTAACTGTTTGATGATAAATGCAAATGTACTTAAGTAAAACATCACTGTACCTTGGAGGGGGGAGGGGAGTTTATGACAATGGAACTCACATTTTGCTATGTGAAACCAACATCAACTTTTGCATTGCAATCCACAGTTTATACTGAGTGGCCGTAGGATATAAATGGTCAAATTTTCTCCCTGTTTAAAACTCCATTGAAGCCAATGGAACTGCATCACTACAATATACTTTGACTGCAGTGAATGAGACAATTATGTAAATTAATACAAAGAACCCTGTTTTTTTTTATCCCCTTCTCATAGAATAATGGAAGATCTCTGATCCCACGTGTTACATGTCTTTAATGGCTTATCCCACTTCCAATGCTAGAAGCTGCATTCTGCACTAGCTGAAGGTCCCAGGTGTGAATGCTACAATACGACTCTCTTGCAGCCTGGGGAGTGCAGTGAAATAGGACACAGCAGCTACATGTGTAGAACGGGGCTGGAACTAAGTAGTAAAAGTGTTCAAATTAGCCATTCCACTCCATGAGGCGTCTACCTGTTGGGAGCCCACTTTTCAAATTTGGGGTCTCAAGTTTGGTACCTACATTTATAGTTTCATAATTAAGTGCTAATACAGGTATCTAATCATGGTGCCTAAATTAAGAATTGTGGTGACTCTGATGTAGGTGCCTAACATTAAGCATCCAAATGTGAAAGTTTAATCTGGGTAATTTAGAAACAGGAAAGTTTAGAATGTTTGCTAATAATTCTTCTATCCAGTGTGAACTCTGCATGCCACAGGTAGCACAAGGACCATGTGATGTGGTAGCTTCTCATTTTTTGCTTCAGTAGACTCATTTTTTATTGAATAGAAGAGTAAATATTTAAGGAAAACTAGTGTAAACTGTTGGCAGGTATGCCATGCTAAGTAGCAGTCATTTACTTTTAAATAATTAAAAGTCAATATACAAGCACAGAATTCTTGTTTCAGTGCAGAATATAGCACTGCAGCTCTGTCTACTCTATGCGCTCTTTCAGGGACTGATTTACTAGCAAAACATTTAGCCCAGCTTACTTTACAAAAAAGAAGTTTTTAAAACGAACCTACTTTATGGAATGATTTTAGGTGTTTTGGCTGAACAGACCCATTATTTCTATGTAATGCTAAATTTATGCTACTTGATAAAAAAGGGCCCTGATTTCCTTTGCATTATGCATAGTGGAAGTGTCAGGATGACTTCGATGGTATTTAATTAAATATTTGGCAGTGTTTAATTAATTAAATATTTAAACATTAAATACTAAATATGATGTGATATCTGCTTGGTGGACATTATGTCTCAATAGCCATTAGTCATTTAATAGAACTCAAATTGGCCCTACAAGGCTTCTCCCAGCTAAGTGAGGCCTTAAGTATAGGCACTTTTGGATCCTCATTAATAAGTAACTGAGGCTGAATTCACACTAAGTAGCCACACAGATATCCCTATTAACTGAAATGTTAATGTCTCTAGCTGAAAGGATGCTCTCCAGTCCAGACAGCAGAGGATGTACTGGGAATAAACTAATGAGATGCGTTGCTTTTTAAAGTGATTTAGACCACAGCAAACTTCCCCCCACACACCCCTGCTGCATTGTTAAAAATAGTAACATAAATGCTAGTCTACATAACACATTTGTGGCACTCCTTGCTAACCCAGCATCAGCAGGGACCTGCTGGACACCAGATGCACAATGGAAACCATCTGCATGATTCACAAGGAAAAGGGTCCTTGTTACAAGCTCTTCAGTGCCACCTGCTGGCCTTTAGCTGAAAGAGCCACAGTTGGAGGACTCCTGTCCCGCACATGAAAGAGTGGGAGCTCGTGAGCAGAGAACAAAGGTGTAAAGTTGTGTAGATGCCTGTGGTCTCCCAGCACATACAAGTAAAACATCCTGCCTATTTTTAGGTTAGCTTCAGGGAATTTTACACCAGTTCCATGGTTTAGAATTCATGTACATTTACACCCACATCTGCCAGAGCCATGTAAAGTGGCTATTGTGTAAATGAGAATCTGGCTCTCTATTCCCACCACCTGCCATATTCTCCATAACCATTCATTATGGCTTTAATTTATCGAAGCACTGACGCATGGGCCTAGCTTTAAGCATAGGAGTAGTCCCATAGAAGTCAACAGGACAGCTCAAGTACTTAAAAGTTAAGCAGGTGCTCAAAAGCCTTGTTGAATTAAGGCCTATCAAAAGAGACAGACTCCGGATTTCAAACTCTTATGATGTTCCCTTGCTAGAAATAATATTTTAAAGGCTTCTGTGGTCTTGCATTTCATATTTCATTATTGTCTATTCCCAAGACAACCACCTGTGGTGAGGATTTAATATTTTTTCATCCCACATGATATTTGTGGTAACATTTATTATTTTTGCCACTAAATCTGCATATTGGGCAACAATATCAAATTATATATTTTCTGTTTCCTTCCTCATTGCAATTTCATCAACACTGCTTGCGTGACAATAATTTCATGAAAGCCTCATCTGGCATGAGGGAATCCTGTCTCTATATCACCCCCGCCTTCTGACCCCAGCATAAAGAATGTGTTGGGCCAAGTGTGTAGCCCCAACACAGGGTTCCAGCAATCCCAAGCCAGCATAACGGCCTTTGGGGAAACCACTATAAAGTAGTGTAATTTAGAACAGCCCAGAGATGGTTCTGAGCTACACTGCCCCCTAACCCTATTCTCAGCAACACCAGGAATTGGGGGAGGTGAGAGCACAGAGGTGGCTTAAAGTCACCTTTGCCCCCATCCCCTTCAGCAGCTTTTTACGGTGTATTCCTTTTGGGTGAAGTTTGGTCCTGCGCTTAGGTCTTATGAAGGTCCTTTGCACGGGAGCAAATTAAACTCTTAGGAAGGGAGCCACATACCAAGAAATTAGCTCCTAGGGGCACTCACCTGTGTTCTAAACTTGGGACCAAATCCATATTGTTGTCTTCCAGAAGGGAATCCTGTCTGGTCTCTGCGCAGCAATTGTTTGATTATAGTCCTCTTTGCTGCCAGAATTTAGCATAAGTGTTAATTTCTACATTTTAAAAGGAAATTGATTTGTAGGATCCACAATTATCTCTGGGTTCACCCTCCTTGGAATAACAGTAGCTTGTTGCATGCTTTCCAGGAAACTACTCTTTTCTAAAATTTCAGCAAAGATTTAGCTTAATAAGGGAATAAGTTCTTGCCTAAAAGTTGTTAAGAACTTGGCTCCCTAGATTTCCAGCCCTGGGTTTCTCCCAGTATTTGCTATTTATAGTCCTTTCACTCTCCACCGACATATGTGCTCTTCTAATCTAATTGCATCTTTCTCTCCTAGAACTGGCAGTTGTCTGCTCCTGAGATTTGCACATTGTGATGTACATACATTTGTATAGAAATCAGATCCAGGTCTCCCATTGCAAAGATCTCCTTGATAGAGTTATTTATGAAAGAAAGGGTATCTCCTCCTCCCTCTCCTGCTATAAGACTCACAAACCTCAGATTCAATTTTCTTCCTTCAGCCCCTGCCAGTTTCTCCTGGATTCTGGCAATCTCAGCTCGATTTTTACTGATCAAAGCTTAGGCTGCAAATCCTCTGCTGTCAGTGCTCCCAGTCTAGTGCTCTGCTTCTGAGATTCTCTCTTGGAATCCTCCTCCATACCAGGTTTACTATCATTTACTGTTTTCAGCACAGAAATCATTTGGCCAGTAAGGAGAATATAATTCTAGAATATTTTTATTTGTGGCTCTGCGGTTTCCAACACCTGACGTCCTACCCAATGTCTGGGTCTAGAGGGTCGATTCTAGCTCAGAGCCAACTGGTGAATCAGTCATTTTATCTTTGTATTTCATCCCTGCCAGCTTCCTGGGGTTCTTAGAAGTTGCCATCTCAATACTTTGGTGGAGGTAAATCAATCCTGGTGGTGGATTTCTGCTGAGGTAGAGCAACCCTCTGCCATCTTGGTCCATGTGACCTCTAGTTGCACCCATTTGCATTTCAAGAAATTGAAACAGTGCCTGGAGTCATTGGGTTAGACCCTTTAAAGTAATCTAAAGAATATAAACCATCAAACTTTAAGCAGCACATTCACTTTCCAAATGACTAGCTAGCTGCGCAGTGCGGATTTACTTTTCAATTTTAGTATCAGAGGGGTAGCCGTGTTAGTCTGGATCTGTAGAAGGGACAAAGAGTTCTGTGGCACCTTATAGACTAACAGACGTATTGGAGCATAAGCTTTCGTGGGTGAATATCCACTTCTTCAGATGCATCTGAAGAAGTGGGTATTCACCCACGAAAGCTTATGCTCCAATACGTCTGTTAGTCTATAAGGTGCCACAGAACTCTCTGTCGCTTTTTCAATTTTAGTGCATCTTGTTTTGCAATGTCAAGCTGTCAGAAGACACAGTCTAAAGAATACAAAATAATAGAAGTGCCACACTTACTAATCATTCAAACATCTAGCTCCTTCGTCCCATATTATCTGCACAGCCCACAGTGGGGTGAGTGGGTCTGAATTGCTCACAATCTGGTCCACTCCCCTGAATTACTGCCATTCCAGTTCTTTCTTGTAGTAGTTTTGTATGCTTGTTGCTTGCTGTTAAAGGGCTTTTCATTTTTTGACAATTTATAAATATGTATTGGAACTGAAGGATGCGGGTGAAACAACTGCTGTTTCTTTTTTAAAAGAAAATTAAACATGCCAAACTTAGTTATTCATGCAAACCATCAGCCTGTTATCTCGGATTATGCAGGTGAATATGAGTGAATGAGTGCATTCATCAAAGTAAACTGTCAGAGGCAGGAACACAGTTTTAACCTACCCTTACCTATTTTCTTTTGTACTTATATTTCATTATTTTCAACAGGCATTTCAGTTGCCTAATACTGAGAGTACCTATTTCTCGACAAGTGTATTTTAAGGGGATTAATCAACCTTGAGAAATTGGTGGAGAAAATCTGCACCTACCTATCTATTGCTTTAAAACATCATTTCATCAAGCTATTTTAAGCGCACAGTCCGGAACATATGGTATTTCAAGAACAGAAGCTGAAAGCACAGTACATATGTATTCCTTCACACATGTATTCGTTCACGCAGAGAGCATTCAGAGAGTTTAAGTATTTTGGTAAGCCTCTATATGTGTACATATATATGTGTGTGTGTGGAAGAAATAAGCAGAAATAAACTTCACGCAGAGAAATAAATGACACAGATTTATTTTCATCTCTGCTCCAACCTGCCCCATAGCAACAGTGAAAGCTTGGGATATGTAAACTTGAGAAAACAAGAAATATTTTATCAAATCATCTGAATTTATGGCAAGTGCCAAAGTTTACTCTCATTTTTTAATCAAGAAAATCCATTCCAGCTGGTAGTAAGGCATGCATTCAGCTCAGGATGATGACCTGTTCCAGCTCTTGGCATTAATGCAACTCTCATTTCAACAGGAGGCAGATACAAGCCATGAGACAGGGCGGAGGGCATTTTGGCGGTGGCTTGTCACCCTGAGAAGAAGGAAGCAGACCTTGGTTGGAAGATCTTGCAGGCTGCATGCAGCCATGATGGAGAGGATACAGCTAATGCAGGTTTTAATAGCTGTAGAATCCCCTGTGCTGACTGGTTCTAGAGCAGGGCCGTAAGCACAGAGTGGTGTGATCATATTGTCCTATAGACCTGGGATGACCAGCAGTGACTCCAGAACTTCCATATGAAAGACACCTTCAGGGAGCTGTGTGAGGAGCTTGCCCCAACCCTTCAGCACCCATACATACAGATGAGAGGCCATACCCATCCAGAAGCTGGTTGCTATTGCCATCTGGAAGCTGGTTCAGCTCAGTGGCTAATCAATTTGGAGTTGAAAAGTCAACTGTGGTGCTGTGGGGATGGAGATTTTGGGGGTAATTACTGCTGTTTTTTAGCCAGAAATGATGAAAATTCCTAAGATCCACAAAATATTAGCTGGCTTTAAGAGAACAGGGTTCCCAATTTGTGCTGGGGCTATTGTTGGCACACATCTGCCCATTGTTTACTCACCTTCAAGATGCCCATAAGTATGTCAGAGAAAGGATACTATCTCGCTTGTTATGCAGGGCTTGACTGACCACAGAGGAGGTTCAGAAACACTAATGTCAGATGCACCTGCAGTGCATGACACTAGGGTGGTCAGAGGATCAGGCTTTTAACTTTTGGACCAGAAGGGACTTTATTCACTCCCGATAAAATGGATATCAACAGGTGTCTGTCCACTGGGGACTCAGCCTATCCTCTACTGCCCTGGCTAATGGAGCTGTACCCTGATTTCAGAGCACCTGGGCAGAAGGAGGTTTAATTACACACTGAGTAGTTGCAGCATGGTGATAGAATGTGTATTTGGCTGACTGAATGCAAGATGGTGCTGCCTACAAATTGCTTGGATGCAAGTGTGTATAATGCCATTCATGTTGTTGGTACCTGCTATGGTAAATTACACCAGTGGTTCTCAACCAGGGGTACATGTATCCCTGGGAGTATGCAGAGGTCTTCCAGTGGGTACATCAACTCATCTAGATATTTGCCTAGTTTTACAACAGGCTACATAAAAAGCTCTAGCGAAGTCAGTACAAATTAAAATTTCATAGACAATGATATGTTTATACTGCTCTATATACTATACACTGAAATGTAAGTACAATATTTATATTCCAATTGATTTATTTTATAATTTTATGATAAAAATGAGAAATTGAGCAATTTTTCAGTAATAGCGTGCTGGGACACTTTTGTATTTTTGTGTCTGATTTTGTAAGTTTTTAAGTGAGGTGAAACTTGTGGGTACACAAGACAAATCAAACTCTTGAAATGGGTACAGTAGTCTGAAAAGGTTGAGAGCCTCTGAACTACACAACATATGTGACCACAAGGGAGAGAATTTGAACCAGGAAAGGGTCCATGTCATTGTGCTTGTTTATGAGCCCAATACAGGTAAGCAGGAAGAGCACCTTTGATCAGTGAAGCTGGGTCCAGTAGACTGAGGGAAGAAAAGAATTACTTATATGCTCACATCCTTGCTTTACAGGGGGCATGCATGGGGAAATGTGGTGATGTGGGATAGCGTCATTCACCCACACTACACATATCAATGTATCTCGTGTTGTTATGAGACTGTATTAAAAGCTTTGGTTTAAACTTCCTGCCTCTTTATTGTTTCCCAAGCACTCACACGCCAATGGATTGTGTACCCAAACACTTACATAAGAACAAAATAGGCGGCCTAGCTGCCACTCCACAGAGTGCAAATATTAAGAGGAGTGGAAAGTGCTAAGTAAACCAACAAACAATAAAGCCACATCACTGGTAATGGAGCTGCACATCACCACTGCACTTGTTCTCCTTCCCCCACCGTTGCATGGGAGTCGAGTGAACAGGAAACATCTGCCCATGCACACTTACATACTTCCATTCCAGGAGTGTATGGACTGGCTCATTGCCCCCGCACAATTATCCAGTGGCGGTAGGATGTAGTAATGTGGAGCAGTGTCCATTGGAGATTGCTGCACCAGAGCAGTCAGTGTGCAGAGGCAGGTATTGGAGTCTGCTGCCTTCTGGCCATCAGGCTAAGCAGCCTCTCGAACACTTCCCTCTGCTGTTGTTGGTCCTGCTCCTTCATCATCCTGTCATTTTCAGTGTACTTCACCTCATTCTCTCCTCCCTCTCCAGCATTTCTCTCGGCACTTCTATGTGATACTCTGATCTGTGGCCAAAGTCCTTCTGCGTGTCCTGCAGCCAGTCATCCCTGAGCCTTTTCCAAGAGATATTTCACTGCCTGATGACTCATCAGCAAATTACTGGAGAGTAGAACTGGCCCAAACTTGTGATTTTTGGTTCATGAGAAATTTTGGTTTTTGGAATTTGGGTTCATGCCACATCAAAACTAAAGCAAATTTGCCCAAACGTCTCTGAGAATCAAAAATTTTGTTTAGGAAACACTGAAACATTGCCTTTCCAAAATGAAATGTGGAACTGACATTCCTGAGTCTGTGGCTCAGGGACAGCTTGTTCCCAAAGCTGCCTGACTCCAGTAGAAGCCTGCCTGTGGTTTGATAAAAATCTTGTCAAATCTGTAATAGATTTGGTGAAACATTTTGTTTCAGTGAATCGCCATTTTCTGATGAAATTCAGAACTTCAACCAGCTCTAGCAGAGATGTCTAGTAAGCTAGATAGGGGGTAATGGAAAGTTTGCCCTGCCCAGTAATTTCAGACCATCTTGAATTTCTCTTCTATGAAAAGTTCTCAAGCATCATCAACCAGGAATGGACTAACATTTGGAGGAACAATCAACAGGATGCTGAACTAAGATGCAAACGCTTCATTACAACAGATGTGGCTTTTCAAATCACACTGCATGGACAGCAGACTGGCAATTACCAGGAGACTTTAAACTGCTCTGCACTTAAGACAGCTGCAGGTCATACAGTGGGGCATACAATCTAGGCTATCTTAGACAATACTTTAATGCTAGTGTCACTGTGAGAATAAACAGACTGCAGTATGTATGTATGCTTATCCTGCATGTGTCCCTGCATCTGCTGGCATTGCTCAGTTTAAAATCCCAGCTTTGCACACATGCAACAACATGTAATAGAATAAATCAGTAGTTGTGTGTTTACATTTCTTCTCTCTCCTTGGATTCCATCTTGGATCATGTGTCCAGGGGGAAAGGGGTCCAGGAAATGGCCTCGTTTCATAGAATCATAGAATATCAGGGTTGGAAGAGACCTCAGGAGGTCATCTAGTCCAACCCCCTGCTCAACAAAGCAGGACCAATCCCCAATTTTTGCCCCGATCCCTAAATGACCCCCTCAAGGATTGAATTCATAACCCTGGGTTTAGTACGCCAATGCTCAAACCACTGAGCTATCCTTCCACCTCAACTGAAGCAAAGGCCATCCCACAGTGTAATATCCTCTATGGCAATAATTACATTGGTCATAAACCAGCAAACCCCTCACACTTATATTGTAATTTCTCCCCTCACAATAACAAAGATGGTGGCAGTGACTTAACCAGCTGCAGCTGTGATGGTGCTTCTTCCTTGCTCCGTTCCCAAGCCCCTTCCCCAACAGATCCATGGACTCCAAGCCATCATTGTCCTCCAGTCCCCCTGCACATGGGGTCTCCAGGCCCTCTGCCACTAGGGTCTCTTCTGGCCCTTCTGGTCCTCCTGGCCTCTTTCCAAAAATTAGCTCATTCAATGTCCAAAGCTCATCCATCACGACTGTGGGCTCCGTATGCAGCGCAGAGTTGAGCACCCGGTCAAACTCCTTGTAGTAGGGTCAGGTTGAGGGGGACTTTCCTGACTTGCCATTGGTGTTTTCGTCTTGTGGTATGAAGTCTTCAGGCTTTTTAATCTCTCCCTGCATTGAATTGCCATCCACTTAATCCCTTCCTCTGCCAGCCTCTTGGTGCTACTGTCGCCCAGATGATGATTTCATGGTACATCTCCCCAAACTGTGGCCCTTACTGACCTCACACATAGACGTCCCTCAGAACCTTGGTGGGCGCTCTGGCCAGCGAGAAGCATGCTGGGAGGAGGATCTCCCACATCACATATCTGTTCAGGCACTGTTTGAGTGCTGTGCAGAAAAGGAGCAGGTACATGGAATGTGGGTTTAAACACCAGCTAGCTACATATCAACTGGTAGGTGACTTCTGGTGCAGGTAGTAGGTAGAAAGGCAGGAAAGTACAGTCCTTGGGAACTGTGGAAAGGCACTGAAGGACTATCAGCACCCGAGTTTTGTAACCTGGGTTAGAGCCTTCATCCACACTGCAAAGTAGGTGGGTTAGAGCCCAAATTAAATAGCAAAACTCAGGCTCTAACCTATAAGAACATCAACAATGGGTCAGACCAAAGGTCCATCTAGCCCAGTATCCTGTCTTGTGACAGTGGCCAATGCCAGGTGCCCCAAAGGGAATGAACAGAACAGGTAATCATCAAGTGATCCATCCCCTGTTGCCCATTCCCAGCTTCTGGCAAACAGAGGCCAGGGACACCATTCCTGCCCATCCTGGCTAATAACCATTGATGGACCTATCCTCCATGAACCTATCTAGTTCTTTTTTGAACCCTGTTATAGTCTTGGCCTTCACAAGACTTGGCTTACCCCCAGCTGGGTAAGCTAGTCTGGGTTCAAAGCACATATAAATCCAGGTAAAAGGTTTGTTGTGTGTGTAGACAGTACGGGGAAGGAGAGGAAGGCAGCTAAAGCTAAAACACAGGTAAGAACCTGGGTTAACTCTGAAGTGAAGATACACCATGTATGGGGGAGGTGCTCTTATCTCAATCTTTGTCCTAGGGGGCATCTGGAAAGGGTAATTCCCCCCCCCCTTTCAGATGTTTTGGAAATACATGCTAGTGACCAGGGCTGGGCCTAGCAGGGGTCTGATTCGCACTGCTCTGCATTTGGAGAGGTCCCAAGCACTGAGAACCCTCCTGTGAGCTCCTGCCCATGACTTGATGATCTCCTCCTGCACAGGAATTCAGGGATCCAAATCCAGAGAGATACAGGGACTCTCAGACTGCTAAAATGAGAATGGCCCAGCCCATTCTGAGTAACAGTGTTTGGAAAGAGGAGTCTTGGTCTGAGCCCAACAGGAGGGAAATCTAGGAGGTAGAACATAGTTAAGTACCTGTCACAGCGTCAGGGTAACCTCACCTGCCCCCGTGGTCCATTTCAGGAATGCCTAGTCAGGTATCCTAGCATCACCTGTCTCTGGGCAGGGACCCTTGTCCCACTCCCTTCTGACCGGGGGTTTTAAGGCTGCACAGCTCCCTGTCTTACACTGTATCCCCAGCATCTGTGCTGCTTTCTCTCCAAGGGCAATAAACAATGTTTTTCGCACAGATACAAGTTACCACACAGCTCTTTCTAAGAAAGCACATTTATTTTAAAATATTGTGATACAGCATGGCCAGAAGGCAGCAGGAGAGTGATCTAGGATGAGGAGAAGCCTTATTCCCTGTAGATTAATTAAAAGCACCTGAAACCAATTAGAGCACCTGAAGCCAGTCACCTGATAAAATCCCCCTGCTTCAATCAGCCAGAGGAGGAGCTGGAGCAGAGTGAGGAGGAGCTGGAGCAGAGTGGTTTGGTGGTGGAGCAGAGAGCAGTTTGGAGGAGTGAAGCAGAGTGAATTGGTGGTGGAACAAAGAGCAGTTCGGAGGAAAGTGGAGGAGAGTTTTGAGAAGTGCTGCAGCAGGCTAAGAAGATCAAGATCCTAGGTAAAGGGACACCTGGCTTGTGCAGAGGGAAGGCAGGAAGCCCCACAAGCTGAAGGTCAGGAGAGGGAAGTAGCCCAGGGGAAAGAATCACTGGTACAAGTGATTCACCTACTATCATAGGGCCCCTGGGCTGGGACCCAGAGTAGAGGGCGGGCCTGGGTCCCTCCCTCTCCACTCCCCTTCCCTGGGATACTAGTAGGATAGCTGTTACCCCAGTTCAGGGGCAAGAAATGGCATCCTGAAACCCCCCCACAAGAAGAGAAAGCGCGGGACCCATCATAGTAGTGCCGGCAATTTGCCACAATATACAGAGAAATTTTTTTTTAAAATGTTCCTATACTCCTGCAAAAAGCTTACCAGCCATCACCCATCGGTCTCATGGGGCCATAGTAGGTCAAAGTCTTTCCAATCCTCCTGCAAAGGTCGGGACCCCCTTGGTTAGAAGGTCCTGTCCATTTGCTGGATCAAAAAGGTGGCCCTGGATCAGTACAAATGCAGCCTTTTTATACCCAAACCCCTTTCTTTGTTTCCTACTCTCTGGAAACCCATCTTGAATCAGTATATGTGAACCACTCCAGGAGCTGGTACGTCTCTAGAGTTGTTTATTCTCAGTGACTCACCTTAATCATCCTCCACTGTTTTTAGTTCCGGTAGGATCTGTGGTAACCCTTCTCCATGAAGTAGAACACAGTTATTCACAAACCATTCATACGTTTAATACAAAGCCCAGTAAGATACTGCATGGGGTTGCCATGTCTCAGTAGAGTAGCCAGGGGGGGAGCAGGAGGAGCGGCTGCTCCCCCGTGAGGAGAATCGGCACTAAGGCACTGCCCGAGCCCCGCTGCGGGAGCCGGGCTCGGGGGCACTTTAAAAGGCCCGTGGCTCCTGCGGGGAGCCACTGGCCCTTTAAAGCACACACCCCCGCCCCGCTTCCGGACCCGGGCTGGGGGGGGGCGGCGCTTTAAAGGGCCCGTGGCTCCCCGCAGCGGCAGGAGCCGCCGGCCTTTTAAAGCCCCCCCCCCCCCCGCCCAGGTCCGGCAGCGGGGCTGGGGGGGCGCTTTAAAAGGCTGGTGGCTCCTGCCGCTGCGGGGAGCCACGGCCCTTTAAAGCGCCCCCCGCAGCCCTGCTGCTGGACCCGGGCTTGGGGGGGCGCTTTAAAAGGCCCGCGGCTCCTGCCGCTGTGGGGAGCTGCGAGCCTTTTAAAGTGCCCCCCCCAGCCCCGCTGCCGGAGCCGGGCTCGGGCGGGGATTTAAAAGGCCGCGGCTGGAGCCCCGGGCCCTTTAAAGCGCCGCTGGGGTGAGTACAGGGGGAGCGGGGAGGCGCCTTTTTATAGCGCCGCTCCCCCGTGCTCTAAACCTGGCTACGCCACTGCCATGTCTGTCACGGTACCCTCCACATTACTTTTCATGGGGTCTTTTGACACCTGGGACTGACCCTGTGGCAGCAAAAGGGGGATTGGTGGCCTAGGTAATGCAGGAGAAAATAGGCTCTATGGGCTACCCTCCTATCCTTGGTCCCTCCAAGTCAGAGTGGAATCCAATTGACTGTGCACCATGTGGGTAGTGTGTAGTGCTTCTGTCTGTGCCCTACTCTTTCTGTGGAGCACTCTGAAGAGAATTACAGTCTCCAAGGACCTGCCCCAGAACCACAGAAAGACAGACAGATTTTCTATTCTTATGCATTAACTTTGTGCAGGGCCGGCTCTAGGCACCAGCCTAGGAAGCACATGCTTGGGGCGGCACATTGTAAGGGGCAGCATTCAGGCCAATCTTAGGCCAGCACATTCCGCTCTGTGCCTCCTCCTTTTTTTTTTTTTTTTGGCTTCGGCAGCGCTCCGGCTTTTTTTTTTTTTTCCTGAGGTGGCGAAAAAGCCAGAGCCGGCCCTGACCTTGTGTCATGTACATTTTATATTTCGGCTGCTTCATAAAAAAAAGTCAATCAATCTGCCTCTGAAAGACCTTTGACCTCTCCCCAAACACCCCAAAGTTACACTTGTGAGTCAATGAAAACAGATGGCCTGGCCGCCATTTCATTTCTTATGTGTGTCCTATCCATTTTTAACTGAATCTGAGCCTAGCACAGTCACCGCTTTTTATTGTGCATCGCACCCTCTGGCTGGTTTCATCAATGGCCACGTTAAAGGAGACTCTGCACAGGATAGAATTATTTCAAGTACACTTGTTTTAAATAACTGACAAGGCAAAAATAACATTTAGGCAAAAAGTCAATGTACCATAATGCCTAACTGGCAAGAACGTAACTGATTTGCCCAGCAGTTTCTGCCTGAACTGTAACAGCTTGCAACAGAAACCAAGCTAGAGTACATGATCATAATAAGAGGCCTATACGAGCCTGGCTGTGAGCGTGTAACTCCCATTAATGTTTTTTAATACCTTTATCTTTATCTCAGGGTGCACACACACACTGGGAAGGGCTGATTACTGTTTAATGTGACACACTTGGATCATCTGTGCAAAATTTGCAAGTTAATTAATTGGTTACAAATCTTTCTCTTTTTTTTTTAAAGAACATTAACGTTGTATTGAAAAATACTTCCTGCTTGGGTAATGTCAGAGGCTGTCGACGCCTTCCTGCCTCCCACTGTCTCATGCCTTGCGGGCATCGCTTTCACCATTGATTCAGCTCATTTTAGTGGAAGCAGAAGAGTAGAATTTTAAATCTTCAGTGGCACTCACAGTAAGCCACTGTCCCTGCTGTGCTGTTGAAGACATGCGACGCATGAGGAGTGTAATTGGCCAGGCGCTTTCAGGGTGGAGTGGAGGGGAAGGAGGATTGTTTGCAATAGAAAAACCCCACTGTAATACAATATGACTTTTTGGCATTGGAAAAAATCCACACCCTTATACCAGCCATGATTTACACACTGGCTGAGGCAGTTTGACAGTGAGATTATTTAATGTTACCCTCCTCCTCCATTGTTGCAATGATTTGAACACTGCATATGTATTCACAGTTTCCTTTCCATTCAAATCCTCTTTCTGACCTTCATTTCCAAGGTGCCCACTGACCTTCATGCTAATTTATGATTACTAAGAGATAAGGATAATGTGACTTCTGAACTGTACTTTTGTGTGCACTGTACTACTTGACTGGCATATTCTGACTGGACTGAGATCATTTGAAATTGAAGCAGATCCTGGTAGACAACTTTCAAAACTTTCAAAGTGCCAATGAGTGTTTAGAATTTCACTTGAAACATGGCAAGCCACTGCAACACTCTATATACCTGTGAACGGAGCAGACTGAAAAACACACATCCCTCCTTTTCACCACAGACATATGCTACACGTCTCTTATTAGATATTATAATTAGCCTTAATAGTATCACAGTGTACTTAAGCATACTGTTGATACAGTAATTCTTTACACATTGCATTTGATGCAAGGACGTCACAGCACTTTACAGACATTCGCTAATTAACCCACATAACCCCTGTGGCATATGTTTGTGGTGAAAAGGAGTTCTATTTTGAGCTAAGCCCCTGACTCTCTGGATAGCTTTTGAAAAGTCACTTTAAATCTTTGTGACTCAGTTTACCCATGGTGGGTAACATTAATTTGGTCATCTGAGTCACTAAGAATTAAAATGAGTTGAAAAAGATATCCAGAGTCAGGGGCATAATTTAGAATAGAACGCAGGAGTCCTAGTCTTCTTTCACCTGCTCTAACTATCAGAAAATGCTACCTCTCTCTGATTCAGTAATAATGAACCGCATACTTCATGCACAAATGGATTATTATTGGATCTCATAGATAAAGCCATTCATCTTGTAAGGCCCTTGGGAATTTGAGTAGTTGACACATATCAAGACACAGAGAGAGACAACAGCAAACATGTAACACAAAGACATGGTGAGCAGAGCCGTATATAGAAATGTCAAGAGGGAGAGAAGCTAAATGGAGAAGTAACTCCTTACCTGATACACAGTTCTTCATCATTCTGAAGATGTGTGTACCACTACATGGTCTAAGCCAGTTTTTCAAATACCTTAAGAACACAGGGTGAGATTTTCAAAAGTACGTTAGTGAGTTAAATAGCTAACTCCCATTGCTTTTGAAAATCCCAACAATACAGTGTGTCTACTTTGCTTATTTGCATGCATAATTATGTGATTTGCATGCACAATGGCAGCAATTTTATTTGTAAATTAGGCACACAATTGCACAAGTATTTTGGACACACAGTTGCATGCCTAAATTATTTGAACATCTGGCCCTATAGTCTTTTGCAATGATTGAAGGGAAGAGCAATATTCTTTAGGCCACATATCTAGTAAGTACTCTGGTACCACATGTTGGGTACAATATAAAGATCTGGTTAGGATGTAATAGAAAATCAGTAATGAAATAAATGAAATTCGGTCCCACATCTTACTGTATGCATAGTCCTTTTACAAGTGTTCTGCAGTGGATTGCTGTATGAAGGTTGTGTGAAGCTCACAGCTGGACAGAATACAAAGCACCACGTGAACTTTTCTTGGGTTATACAGAAATTGGCAACAGGCAGCAGTAACTGATTATTCCTTTCATTCTGAACAGATCATTCACTCCGCCATCTTATTTAGCCACTGGTTCTTTTCCCAGAGTGACAGATAATATAACTGGCATCAATCAAGCAATCATTGTACAGACCTTGACACAATTACAGTTTCCATGTCATGAGATTAGAAAATACCAATAAAAGTGACCAGAGGTTTTTCAAAGTGTAGCTGGAAATGCTGACTGCATGTATATGGAGAGATTAGGTGTTTCCACACAAAAAAAGGAGGGGGAGGGCAGTCGGAACACATGGCTAGCACACACTCAAAAAAACTTTCAAGGTATGAATATGCATCTTATCCATAGCAAAATAAGACAATCTTCAGCAGTGATGCCAAACGTGCAGATTAATGACAATGCTTCTGTGAAAATGGCCTTGCTGAGTCAGAACACGTTGTTACGAGATGCCAGATTTTGTAAGTAAGCAAAAATGTTGAGCTGTCTGTTTGCTTTAAACAATTATGTCAGCTCTGCAAGTAAAATACATTCCCTCAATTGACCTCTCCACAACAGCTAGGTGGAGCGGCCTCTCAGTGTCTCTTGGGCTACGTCTATGCAACAGCTTATGTCGGCAGAACTTAAGTTGCTCAGGGGTGTGAATAAACTACTGAGCAACATAAGTTACACCGACTTAAGCGTCGGTGTGGACAGCGCTATGTCAGCGGGAGAGCTTCTGCCGCTCACAGAGGTGGTTTTATTATGCTGATGGGAGAGCTCTCTCTCATTGGCATAGAGCATCTTCACCAGATCAGCTGTATTGATCCAGCTGCACTGCTGCAGCGCTGTATGTGTAGACGTGCCCTTAATTTAGCACAGATACCCTGGGGCAGCTGGAGATTTCCAGCAGGGAAGGAAGGAAGGAAGGAAGAGTGCAGTAGGACGGGGGGGAGGGATAGCTCAGTGGTTTGAGCATTGGCCTGCTAAACCCAGGGTTGTGAGTTCAATCCTTGAGGGGGCCATTTGGGGATTTGGGGCAAAAATTGGGGATTGGTCCTGCTTTGAGCAGGGGGTTGGACTAGATGACCTACTAAGGTCCCTTCCAACCCTGATATTCTATGATTCTATGACAGGAGTGTAGGATATGGATCCACCAGGGATGCTACTGGATTATTGCAGTAAAGAGGAAAGCCTAGAAGGCATGTTATTCATTTGTATTACACTGGCACCCAAGGCCTCAAGAAAGACCAGAGCCCATTTGTGTTAGGTACTGTACATGACATACAGTAAGGGCTGGTCCACACTAGGGGTGGGGGGATCGATCTAAGATACGCAACTTCAGCTACGTGAATAACGTAGCTGAAGTCGAATATCTTAGATCGATTTTTAAAAGTACTTACCCCGGTCCACACGGCAGCAGGCAGGCTCCCCCGTCGACAGCGCTTCCTCTGCTCGCGAAGCTGGAGTTCCGGTGTCGACGGGGAGCGGCTCTGGGATCGATTTATCGCATCTAGATGAGACGCGATAAATCAATTCCAGAACATTGATCACTACCCGCCGAATCGGGTGGGTAGTGTGGACGTAGCCTAAGAGACAGCCTCTGCCCAGAACAGCTTGCAACTGAAAGGCCAGATTTTCAGACGTGTTCAGCATTTAGCAGCTCCCATTGTTCCCAATAGACTCTTCAGCACTTTTGAAAATTTGGCATCTTTATAAAGACCCTGATTACAATAGGAAAATTCACACTGGTGTAATTACCTCAGTATAGTTACATGGCTGGAAGTTTCTCTAATGTAGACAGGGTCTTCGGTGCCTAAAACAGAGCTGAGCTATTTTGAAACTGTGGCCACTTACATAGGTGCCTAAATGGGAGCTGAGGTCTTTTGAAAATATAGTCCTAAATAGACAATACAAAGGTTGGGTGAAAGAAGGTCGTTATTATCCACACTTTACAGATAGAGTTCTGATGCAGAAAGAGGTTACATTACCTATGCACAGTCTAAAAGGAAGCTTGTAGCAGAGCTAGAAATTGAACCGACATCCAGAGGGTTGCAGCCCAGTACATTAAGCACAAAACCAACCTTCTACTCAATGGAAGAAAATTAAAAGGTAGGAGAAATAGTCTTAGACACTGAAACAGACTATCAACATTTGTTAGAACAAAATGGTCAACTTGCGTCACCATGCTGCTGTCTAAAGAAATGTCTGCTGTCAATCACCGCAGGAAGTTTATATTGTAGGTATCCAAGACAAACACCCAGCCACTTTCTAAGTACTCTCCTCTGGATTTACCCAGAACAGCCCAGGGCCAATCTTAACATGAGGATGTTTATATTAAGCCTAAACTATCTTTACAATGGCATGACAGATATGCAGGACAAAATGTTTACATGGAGGAGTTATACCAATATACTACAGTGGTGTAATTATGCTGGTAAAATTTGGCTGGTAAATTTCCATATGCAGACAAGCCCTAAGAGCTTCTAAAGCAGGGGTCGGCAACCTGCGGCCCGTGGCTTCGTGCAATTCCCATTGGCTGGGAACGGCGAACCGCAGCCACTGGGAGCTGCGGGGGGCTGTGCCTGAGGCCCGCCAGCGCATTACCCTCCCTGATGGGCCACGCGCCGAAGGTTGCCAGCCCCTGTAAAGTATCTTTTACCTTGAGTTAATTGAATCAATCATTTGTAGTTTACCTCTTAGGCTGATCCTTGAACCCTAGGCTAAACCATAACATTTCTAACCTGGGACAAATGTTTGGGGCATGTTCAAACAAGCCTTTAGAAACATGACAACTACCTTGAGTGAACTGGCAAAACTAGAGCAAAACTTTAGTGTAGACATACCTTAAATATTCCAATGTCACAGCCATTTAAACAATATGGTGGCATGTGGCAGATCACGCTGGGTGCAAAATGACTAGAATGCCAGAAGCCTCATGCCAAAAGGACTGATTACGGCATAAACCCTTTTTGAAACCGAGCAAGTAGCCGCGGAAGGTTTCTTCATTTCCACCACACCACAGCATCTGCAAAGTTCTGATCAGGAGGAAAAACGTGTGGCTGACCTCGGGCGTCGAGGCTGCTTGTATCTGCTGACAGAAATAAGTACTTCTCATTGTGAGTTTTCAAGTGTCTTTGCAGATCTCAGCTTCAGGCTAAGCTGTCTATATTATGGCAGCAGAGCCATGCAAGGTTGTGTGGATAAACCAAATATCATTTATTGGACAGGGAAAGTTTAGAGCTTTAACTTTTTATGACAACACCTTGCAGCATGCTAGGAAAGGGCTTTCTGACGGGGGGCTCTCCTTCACCAGGAGGATGGCACCTCCCTTTGGTTGCTCTAGGGAATAGCTCATGAGATTTACGCCATCCTCTGCCTCTCTCTCTCTCTCTCTCTCTGAGTCTGCAGTCCCGCTCTTGCTCCAGGCGCTGCTATGGTCTCTTCGTGACTCAGCCTTCCGGCCAGGTTGCTCTATGTGTTTCCCCCTTCTGGGATACCAAAGTCTCCTTCGACGCTTCCGGTCAGTCTTCCTGTTCACTGGCTCATAGTGCCACTCTCGCACTGGCTGGCAGGGAAACCCAGGCCTGCCCTGTACTCCAGGTTCTGGCTGAGGGACCCTCTAGCACTCAAGGTCTGTTCCCTTCTAGATCTTACTGCCTTTCCCTGAGCCCTGCCCTACCTTCCTGGCTTCCCTTCCTCCTCCCCGGGTTTGCCAGCACAAACACACCTTCCCCCTTCCCTCAGGGAGTGACTGCAGACTTTCCCAGCCCCCCTTTCTGTTTCCATTTTCCTGTCTTTTATAGAAGCCCTGCCGGTCTCTCACAGGTGAGCGTCTCTCTAATTAGCTGCCTCCAGCCTAAAGCTCCCCTGTTTGCAGTCTAACTAGCTGATTGGACCCACCTGGTCCAACTCAGCTCTTGCAGGGCCATAGTGTATTTTGCAAAAGTACTGAGGTCTTAGTAACACAAGACCTCACTGCACCATTCTGCTAACCATAATAGAATGAGCTTCTCATACTGAAACTGTACATAAAGCCAATAGTCATTTAAGCTCAACCCAGAAAAAGAAAATGTGCATACATGGATATACAGGGATTACTTAGAACATTTCCAGTGCTATGTTCAGGTGAAGAGAGAACACCGAGAAAATTACATGACACCAGAATTTTGATAATCCTTTAACTTCTGGTATTTCAACCTCCCAACTATCATCAGGTGAGAGGGAAATAGGTTTGCCTTTGCCAAGCTTGAGTGAGTAGTATAGGTTAGCAGCATCCAAAAATTGTTCATAATCATCATAGTCCAGGAAATAGATCTAATTTGCTCAAAAATAATTTGGCAATTCACTGGGTAGAAAATTGCTATTTCTGCTCCAACATTGAAGAATTCCATTTTTTAATTACTGAAATTTGCAATAATAATATTCTTCATATTATCTCTCCTTCTTGGTTCAAACATACCAATAGCTTTTTCATCTGGTGTAATGCATTGAGCAGACATAGGTCACTCTTGTTGCTCAGGGTCAGTCATTTTTACCTTCGGAACCAACTCCTGTGTATGACAGAGGATGAAGGTTTGTGTATATTCGAGGACAAGTTGTTACCGAAATCAATAGCTTTTGGTAGCAAGAAATTCTCACTCTAAATCAGTGGTTCCCAAACTGGGGTTCGTGAACTCCTGGGCGTTTGCGAAATATTACAGGGAGTTCTTGGGAAAAAATCCCCTAATGGCAGATAGAGCTGTCCTAGGAACCCCGGGCAGCACAGGGCCAGCAGCCCAGAGCCCCTGGACTTCCCAGAGCTAAGCAGATCAAAGCAAGCACATCTATCACACGGAGGAGATTTAAACTTCAAGACTCCTTATAAGAAATGGAAAGGGGGGTGGATATTTTTTCTTGTTTTTAAAATTAAATAGGCAGCTAGTATTGTTTTAAAAATTATTATGAAGAACAAGTTTAAGCTTTGTTCTAATATGCATTGTTTGCCTGGACTGCTCAAGACCTGAATGCTTGTGTAGGAGGAACTCTTTGAGTTGGCTTCTTAAATACCTTCATGCTGTTTCACATCTGATACTCCTTGATGAAACATAGGAGCCTTGTCTTATAACAGACTTTTATGCAAAGTGATACAAGCTACGAAAGTGAGATCTTGGAAGAGTGTTGCTGTTTTCATAATGTAATAAAAAGACTAATGATAAATAATAATTAATAAAGTGTGTAATAAGCATGTCATAAAAACAAATTTTATATTTCCAAGATCATTGCTTTTATAATTTATACTCAGGTAAAGGAGAAAATCCCTGGAAATATTCATTTTTAGAAGGGGGTTCGCAAGATGACATTTTAGTGAAAGGGGTTCACAGGTTGTCAAAGTTTGGGAACCACTGCTCTAAATCTTGTTCTAATGTGCTCATCAACCTGGTTATACTGTAATAATTAAAACAGGGATTCTCAAACTGGGGGTTGGGACCCCTCAGGGGGTCACGAGGTTATTCCATGGGGGGTCATGAGCTGCCGCCTCCACCCCAAACACCATTTTGCATCCAGTGTTTTTAATGATGTTACATATATAAATAAGTGTTTTTAATTTATAAGAGGGGTCACACTTAGAGGCTTGCTATGTGAAAGAGGTCACCGGTACAAAAGTTTGAGAACTACTGAATTAAAAGATAATTCTCATCTTCATACCTAGTATATATGAATCAAGAACATGTTTTAATATGGTTAAATGTACATTTATATATCTAGGAACAAAGAATGTAGACCATACTTACAGGATGGGGGACTCTATCTGGGAAGCAGTGAGTCTGAAAAAGATTTGGGAGTCATGGTGGATAATGAGCTGAACATGAGCTCTCGGTGTGACACAGTGGCCAAAAGAGCTAATGCGATCCTGGGAATCTAAAGTAGGAGTAGAGGGGTTATTTTGCCTCTCATATTTGGCAGTGGTGCTACCACAGCTGGAATTCTTTGTTTAGTTCTGGTGCCCACAATTCAAGGATGTTGATATATTGGATGAGGGTTAAGAGAAGAACCACGCGAATGATTACAGCATTAGAAAACATGCCTGATCATTTATTTCACTTATCACTGAGCTCTTTTAGAGTCTAACAAAGAGAAGGTTAAGGAGTGACTTGTTTACAGTCTATAAGTGTCTACATGGGGATTAAATATTTAATAATGGGCTCTTTAATCTAGCAGGGAAAGGTACAACATTATCCAATGGTTGAAAGCTGAAGCTAGACAAATTCAGACTGGTAATAAGGCATACATTTTTAACAGTGAGGGCAGTTAATCATTGGAACAATGTACCAAGGTTCATGGTGGATTCACCATCACTGACAATTTTTAAATTAAGATTGGATGTTTTTCTCAAAGATCTGCCCTGGGAATTATTTTCAGAAAGTTCTACGGCCAGTGTAACACTGGAGCTCAGTTAGATGATCACGTTGGTCCCTTCTGGCCCTGGACTCTGAATGTAGAATTTATTGTGAAACAAAGCAAATTGAGCATCCAATTCCACAAACAGAATCACTAACCCAGACCTACATGGCATTCCACTAAAGAGAACGGTATGTGACACAGGTACCAGGGGTCCATGCTAGTGAATACGTTTGCAAATTCAGAAACCTAGACAATAATGGAAGAGTGTCTTGACTCATAGATTAGTAAAAGCAAAGGCATCCTTGTGCAGTGATTAGTCATCCTGTAGAATTCATCAGCTCAGAGCACTGACTCATTTCATAAAAGATAACAAACTACTCTCCAAGGGCAACGATTTGTGGTGTCTGGCTCAAATCAGTCCCGGTTAGAAACAGCTGAGAAGTAAAGGACTCCAAATACACACACACTGGTTGGGAGCTACATACCAAGGATTATCGATGCATTTTTAAAGATATACAAAGATGATAAATTAGCTGCTTTAGAGTAATCTGTTAAGGTTTTATATAGATTGTCTCCAGAAGTTTAGTGTCTCCTTTTTCCGTTCCTAATGGAATGTAAGACCTTCACTGATCTGAATCACTAGCCTTAATAGGTAGTTTATAGTTACATGCAAGGTGCATCAACCCTGATGAAAACTGGGTGCATAATTCTCCACAGGCACAGCTCCATCAATGCAAACCAGAGTGGGAGCTGTAACACAGACAAGGCCCACCCCACCACCTGTGGGCAGAAGGGGGCACTTGGGCTGTCCCAATGTGGGCAGGAGGGGAAGGATACACTGATTGGTCCCCTGTGTGTGTCTGGAAGAGAAAGGACATATTGGGTTGGCCCACAGCTAGTGTGTGTGGGCACGGAGGGCATGTGGGCTAACCACCTGTGTGAGTGTGCGGGGAGCCATGTGCATGCGGGTGAGGGGTCTATAAGAATCAGCTGTGTGTGTGTATGTGGGTGGGGTGGAATATGAGGATGTGGAAAAGTGATGGACTCCTATCTCCCAAATATAAATCTCATAGCCTGCTTTATGGTTATAAATGCATAGACTAGATTTCCCACTCCTGCAAGAAAAGACCGTATTCATTACATTGGCCCAATACAAAATAAAGCTAATACCTCAAGGAACTATCTTGCAGACACACGGAGACATTCTGAAAACAAGGACAAGTGGAAACCCTACAATGATCTAACTAGCTGAAAACACTTCATTACTTTATATCATAACATTAGAATTCACAAGAGCAAGCCTCACGCTAAGGCCCAGCACCCTTCTTCTTTTGAGCAGAGCTTTCTTGGCTTCTATTTTCTAATACAGACCTTTTCAAACCAATCCCTTCAAGTCCAGAGCCTTCCTCTCCTTTATTTATGATCCCCGTCCGTTCGCATTCAAAACTAGTGCTGCTCTCCCCAGCCAGGATCTTTGCTGCAGTGACAGCCTTTCCATTCCACTAAAGACCCACTCTGGCATCTGCTCTGACAATGTTCCACTGATACTGAATAAAAGATTACATTTAAATCAAACAAAACAATATTGCCCAATTAAGCTCTTTCAATATAAATCACAATTTAAAGCAGCCCCCACATGTGAGCACACTGGAACCCCCTTGCTAGCCAGCATTTGAAGCCTCCAGCCTGTCCACATTTCCCTTTGAAGCATGCCTGCTGGCTGCTCACTTGCAATTACAACTCTTTTCAATCTCTCTCTCTCTCTCTCTCTCTTTTTCTTCCATTTAAAAAGATTGAGAGGAATTAAAAAAAAACCCTCATCCATCAGATTTATCAAATACAATTTCAGAGGTAAAGTCAGCTGCAGCTACACACTATGAGACTACACGGACAGCTGCAGCAGCTATGAAAGGAACGGTTGTAATTCACAGCTGAGGTGCTCTGTCCTAAGTTTAAGGGCTCAATCCTACAATGAAGTCAATGGGGCTGCTCATATGCTTAAACTTAAGCAACAAGCTTAAGTGCTTCACTGGATCGGAGCCAGAGTACTCGGCACTTCGCAGGATCAAACCCTGATTGTACAGGTCTTGACCAGTGGATTTGGGGTTGAGTACGTACTGGATTTGTTATGTGTATGCATATGTTTCTCACACTTCTTTAAATGAACCTGACATTATCATTATTATTTATTATTTGTATTATTGTAACAGGCCTGTTAACTTTGTGTGAGGCTAGACCAGGGGTCGGCAACCTTTCAGAAGTGGTGTGCCGAGTCTTCATTTATTCACTCTAATTTAAGGTTTTGCGGGCCAGTAATACATTTTAATGTTTTTAGAAGGTCTCTTTCTATAAGTCTTTAATATATAACTAAACTATTGTTGTATGTAAAGTAAATAAGGTTTTTAAAATGTTTAAGAAGCTTCATTTAAAATTAAATTAAAATGCAGAGCCCCCCGGACCGGTGGCCAGGACCCGGGCAGTGTGAGTGCCACTGAAAATCAGCTTGCGTGCCGCCTTTGGCATCCGTGCCATAGGTTGCCTACCCCTGGGCTAGAATCTGACAGATTTTCTGCCCTTATCCTTGGATAAGTTGGTAACTAAATAGCTAATAATAGAAAACAAAAGATTGAAATTATTTTTCCACGGGAGGGGGGATCCAGACAGAAAATAATAAATCAAATAATAATAATAATAATAAGGACATTTGTGTGAGAAACCAATGTGTATATGGGCAGCATGGGTACATCATTCTTCTAAGATAACAGTCAGATGTCATTCAGGTTGTACAAAAGTTAGGATGAGAGAAAAGGACATAGGGTAAAATTCTGGTCCCACTGAAGTCAATGGCAAAACTCCTGTTAACTTCAATAAGATCGAGATTTCACCCACTATGTCAGTTTTTCCCCATAGAGAAAATTTCAACTACACAGCAGTTCTCAAACTGTGGGTCAGGACCCCATTTTAATGGGGTCATCAGGGCTGGCTTAGATTTGCTGGAGCCTGGGGCTGAAGCCTTAGCCCCACGGCTCAGGGCCAAAGCCAAAGCTTGAGGGCTTCAGCCCTGGGCGGCAGGGCTGAGGTTACTGGCTCACTGCCTGGAGATGAAGCCCTTAGGCTTATCTTGGACACCCCTGTGACAGGTTGGGATCACAGAGACCTGCTTGGTGCTGCCACCTCGTGTGCCAAGGCTACTTCTGCCCCTGCTTCCAGGCCTTTTCCAGATTGGGACTCCCGAATCCTGTCTGTTTTGAGCCAGATTCCACTGATCTGCTGCAAACACAGACCCAGGTCCGAACCAAGTCCACTAACAACTGTAAGGCTCCTGGAAGCGCTCTTGCCTTTGACACCCAGGTACCCAACTCCCAAAGAGGTTCACACCCTTAATAAATCCGTTTTACCCTGTATAAAGCTTATACAGGGCAAACTCATAAATAATTCGCCTTCTATTTCAAAGATAGAAAGATATGCACAGCTGTTTGCCTTCCCCAGGTAACAACTCGTACTCCAGGCAACTTAATAAGTAAAAAGTGATTTTAATAAGTACAGAAAGTAGGATTTAAGTGATTCCAAGTAGTGACAGACAGAACAAAGTGAATTACCAAATAAAATAAAATAGAACACGCAGTTCTATGTCTAATCACCCTGTGTACAGATAACAACCTCACTAGGTCCAGTAAACAGGCTATCTTCCTCTTAGCCTGGGTCCAGCAATCACTTACCCCCCCTATTGTCTTTGTCCTTTGTTCAGTCTCTTTTCAGGTGTGTCCTTGGGGGGTGGAGAGTCTCTCTCTTTAGCCAGCTGAAGACAAAATGGAAGCGTCTCCCAAGGGCTTTTATAGTCTTTTTCCCCTCCCTGTGTAACATCATGCTACCATGGAGTTTTGGGATCACATGGGCAAGTCACATGTCCATGCACCCCTTGGTAACCAGTCCGACCAGTTGCATTCCTGACCAGGCCCCGATGTGGATTGGGGTCTGCAACTGCTTTTGTCTGTTAAGTGCTTGTACTTAACTTGTACATTCTTTCCTCCAAACATGATCCCAGGCACTTACAAAGGCTATGTACAAAACCAGCAAATATAAAACCAATCTTCATAACTCCAACTACAACAATGATACATGCGTACAAACAGGAGGAATAAATTCCGTAGGTCATAACTTTCACAGAGATATGTTACATGGCACATGTAGCATAAAACATATTCCAGTTACATCATGTATACGTTTATACGCCTCTCCCAATAAAGCTTTATGGGGTACACCTTCACAACCCCATTCCCCCCCCCCCGAGCAGTGGGGTTTGGGTGAGCTCAGGCTTCGGTCCGCGTGTGTTGGGGGGACCGAAGCAGTGGGGTTGTGTAGTAATTTGTGTTGTCAGAAGGGGGTCACAGTGCAATAAAGTTTGAGAACCCCTGAACTACACTATTGTAAAAACTGTGCAATACCATCTGAATACATAAGCTATTACACTCTTACCCTCCTCCCAAACCCACTCCCACTCCAAAAAAAATTACTTATTTCTAAAGATATAATTCTTTAATTGCTGTGAGGGTTCAGTACATTAACAGCATCCCAACATGACCATTTCTTTTTTTATATGAATGCTGGCACATTCCTAGTTTGGGTGTCTTCTATATGGTCCAGCACATATGAAAATGCTAATAAAAGACAAATGGGTGTCTGTGGCAGCCATTGTTATAGTTTAATTTCATTCACAAAATGCCAGTGTTAAAAAGTGACGTGTTTAAGCTAAGTTACATTAAGAGCTGCTAAACAAAATATTTGCAATGTACAAAAAGAAGTTTTATTAGTCCTGCTTAACCCAGGTTCTACACTGCATATTCTAGAGCACTATTAGCACCTTAACTATTTACATATATGCAATGTTGTAGCTGTCTCAGTCCCAGGATATTAGAGAGACAAGGTGGATAGGATAAAAACTGGTTACCTATCTTTCGTAACTGTTGTTCTTTGAGATGTGTTGCTCATGTCCATTCCAAGCAAGGGTGTGTGTGCCATATGCATGATTGTCAGAAGGTTTTTCCCCTAGTGGTACCCGTCGGGTCGGCTGTGGAACACCCTGGAGTGGTGCCTTCATGGCCGTGTATATAAGTCCCTGCCAACCCACCAGCTCTTCAGTTCCTTCTTGCCGGATATTCCAACCAGGGAGGCAGGTGGGTCTTGGAATGGACATGAGCAACACATCTCGAAGGACAACAGGTATGAACGGTAGGTAATTGTTTTTTCTTCTTCGAGTGATTGCTCATGTCAATTCCAAGTAGGCGACTCCCAAGCAGTTCCTCAGAGGAGGGATTGGAATTCACCGAGTTGCAGACTGAAGCACGGCTTAACCAAATGCGGCATCATCCCATGCCTGCCGTGTGATGGCATAGTGCGATATAAAGGCATGGATAGATGACCACGTCGCCCCCCTGAAGATGTCCTGAATGGGGACCTGCACCAAGAACACTGCAGATGAAGCCTGCGCTCTCGTGGAGTGCGCCGTCAACTCTGGGGCTGGAATCTTTGCCAGGTCATAGCATGTTCTGATGCTGGCCATGATCCAATATATATTTTTTGAGATGGGGTGACCACATCTGCACGCAGTATTCAAGATGTTGGTGTATCGTGGATTTATATAGATGCAATATGATATTTTCTGTCTTATTATCTATCCCTTTCTTAATGTTTCCCAATATTCTGTTTGCTTTTTTGACTGCGGCTGCACATTGAGTGGATGTCTTCAGAGAACTATTCACAATGACTCCAAGATCTCTTTCTTGAGTGGTAACAGCTAATTTAGACCCCTTAATTTTATAAGTATAGTTAGGATTATGTTTTCCCATGTGCATTACTTGGCACTGAATTTCATCTGCCATTTTGTTACCCAGTCACCCAGTTTTGTGAGATCATTTTGTAGCTCTTCACAGTCTGCTGTGGACTAACTATCTTGAGTTGTTTTGTATCATCTGCAAATTTTGCCACTTCACTGTTTACTCCTTTTTCCAGATCATTTATGAATATGTTGAATAGGACTGGTCCCAGTACAGACCACTGTACATACACCACTATGTACCTCTCTCTATTCTGAAAAGTGACCATTTATTCCTACTCTTGGTTTCCTATCTTTTAACCTGATACTGATCTATGAGAGGAACTTCCCTCTTATCCCATGACAGCTTACTTTGCTTAAGAGCCTTTGGTGAGGGACCTTGTCAAAGGCTTTCAGCCATGTAAAATTCTTCATGTTGCTCCAAGGTACAGCTACCGTGACCCCTACAGATCACCTTTATGGGAGGAGAGCACCTACCTATTATTCACTCCTTCCTGCTCACACCTCCAACAAGACTGCCAATTGCCAATTCTCCACAAGAAACTGAACTGTGTTGACCAACTTGTTTTGTATAGGCTACCAAAGTTCTGTCAAATGGTAAAGATTTCCTGTCATTACTCACCAGAGCTAAGTCGAAATAGCAAACTAGAGCCAGAAAATATTTTAGGCTATTTGACAGTCCCCTGAGACATCCAACACTCTTGATCTGCTGCTTTTAGTATGAACAACCTATGCAAAGACGTGTATTGGAATTAAACAATACTTCGTTATCTTTTGCCTCTCTCTGCAAATTTGTGCAATTCTGAAGAAAATTCAGTTGTATTTAAATTCAGATTTATAATTATTTTTCATACTTTAGTACCACAGGGAGATCTTATAGAATTTATAGAGGTAATAATATATTTAAATAGTCAATTTACTGAAAAATTAACCATAACAGTGGATTAATGTTCAATCTATTAATATTCAAATATATTACATTATTTAAAATCTGTTTTGGACCCTTCATGGTATATTCTCTTCATAATGTATGAACAGAATACTCTTTACTGTTGATATTTCTGACATTATCTTATTTGCTTTTCCTTTCATTATAAGCAAAAATGATGTTTGGCCACTCAGCCTTTTGCAGGACAAATGTCATCATTCGTGCTTGCAGAGGCAATGAAAAATTAAAGGAAATGATGTTAGATGCCAACATTAAATGTCAAAAAATGATTTTAAGTGATTACTAATATGCTGGTGTGTATGCATTTTATTCAGAAAAATCCCTTTTAAGCATATTCATCTGGGAATATTCAAATTTATTATGTAGAACAATATGGCATTAACATGCTAGCTCCTATTTAATGCTTTGGTTCATAGCAACAAAGATACCAATGGGAAATCATTAAACCAATATGTGATTTTTGCAGTATAATAGGTCTATGTTTGGAACTATTGGAAAAACTCACTGAGCTCAAACTGACAGAAAAATTGCAATGATCAGGCAAAGTACAGCAACATTAAACGTGTTAACAGATTTCAGAAAGTGATTTTATGTTAATTCAAATGTTAATGTTGTCCACAGCAGTTGAAAGGAATGCAAGTCTGCGAGACGAGATAGATAGTGTAGTCAATAAGAAAGCAAAGGGCACACAAAAGGCTAGCTTTTTGGTGCGGGATGGTGAGTTTTATTAATTATATTTCCTTTAGAAATGTAACAATAACATGTCAGTAATCTACACAGAATGTATTTAATTGATGTTAATGATTTCACTGTTCCATTGTTTTTGCTGGTGGAATCTCTCCATGCCAACTCCAGCCAAAATTTGGCTAGACGGGTCCTGAGAATCCTTGCCTTTTAACACACTTCTCTCTCAGGGCCTTATTATGCTCCCAGTTAAGTCACTGAGAGTTTTGCCATCGAGCCTATAATACTCACAACATCTCCATACTTCCCTCTTTCATCCAAGTCCTCCCACAGCTACCTCCTCCAACCAGCTTTCTGAATCTGTTAAAATCACTCACTAACCCTTCAGCAGAGGCCGCAAAGGATTGATGGGTTTTTGCCTTTTCTCCCTCTTCTCTAACCCAAAGGGCTAAGCACACAGCCCCTATAGCCTTGGGAAGGGAAATAAAGGCAATAATCAAATCTGTCTTCTAGTCTAGAGTGAAAAATGCTACTAAGGCCTCAGCACAAGCCTGGACTCTATTGTCTATATACATATAACAGACTGATGGGTACAAACGCACACACACACCCCCCAACACCAAAATGTTTGTGCTCCAACATCCAAGATTTTTTATGTATAAATCCAGAGTAGGATGATCTCAGTAAGTATAAAAGGCCAGCTCACCCTGTGACAAAAAGAAAATCAGCTGTGCAAATCTGAAGGCTAGATGGAGGTGTAGATGCTGGAATGACGGGTTTGGGGGGTGCTGTAGCCACTCCCTGACTTGAAGTGGTTTTCATTATATACAGGGTTTAGTTTGGTTCAATGGCTCTCAGCATCCCCACTATACAAGTTGTTCCAGCACCCCTGGATTGAGGTCCCTTAGAAAATATGACCCTTAGAGTGCTTGTCCCTTTAAACCTTGCCAGTCTCTCAACTCCATTCACAGAACACCAGGCAGTAATACGTTACTTTGAGTAGTAATATGTACTGTATGTACACTCATTTCATATTATCCAGGGTGGCGCCACTCCAACACCTCAGAGCTAAGTAACCTGGTTTTATAAAAATGATCTGTAGGGATGTTATGAGACAAAATGCACTTTGCAATATGACACTGGACACAGACAAGTAGCACAACTATTTAGTGTGGTCCTAGAGTGCATACAGCTTGTGGCACCCACAACGATAACGTGTTTTAGCTGCATAAACTAGGTGGCTTCTTTTTGTCATTTAACAAATAGATCTTTCACATCTTCCTAGTGTAATTTGAAACATAGGATAGCAAATGATAGGTACCAAAGAGGTTTATTTTTTACACATCTTGTCTTATCATAAAGAAGGTATAATCCAATGCGATCCTTTGATGGCCTGAGCATTGTGCCATTTCCCTGTAGAACAGAGGTGGCCCGGGCAGCAACACGTTTAATAAATTGTTCTACTGTCATTGGTGAGGGAAAAGTATGTTTAATATAACAAAATGAATTTTGAGAAAGCGCAGGGGTATTTTGTTGTGTTAATAACTGTTTCCAACTGTTCCCTTTATGTTAAAGGCTTGACTCGTTTTTAGTTTGGGTGAGAAGACAGTTTGCTTTTACCTCACAGTCCTTTTGCACTCACCCAAACTACTCATGTGAAAACACTTTAATATGAAAAAAACACATTGTCTAGAGCCATTATTAATGTACAGTTTGAAGCACAGAATACTAATAAAACAACTGAGGATAAACCAACCATTTCTCATTCTGCAAAATTTAGGCCAAAATTAATACCTTTCTCTCTGATGGATTTGCCAGTCTTTGGAGACAACCACACTTCACAAATTGAGATTTAAAACAGAAGTTTTTATTTTTTGCTCCACTTTGCTAAAAACTATGGTCCAGTATGTGTGTAACTGGGCTTGTAGGAGACATCTAGAAATGTTAAACATAGGGGGGAAAAAAATCAACATTTTGCAGAGCTGGTTGAGATTACAAAGGGACTTGCCTACTTTGAGTGGCCTCAAAAAGATGTCTCACAACTGGACCTTACTGGGAGCTCAAAAATATTACTTAGACAACTGATAAGTACTTGGAAGGTTAATGTTATATGAAAGAACTATTACCTATTGAACGCATCACTCCCAATAATTATTAGTGTACACAAATGTTGGCTGGAGGAACACCTGGTTGCAGCACCTATAGCCTCTAAATCTTTGTAAATTATCCAATTAAAAAAGCAACAGCTGAATATGAGGGTTATTAAAATACTGTACTGCAGTGGCACTCAACCTTTCCAGACTACTGTACCCCTTTCAGGAGCTGATTTTTCTTGTGTAGCCCAAGTTTCACCTCACTAAAAAACTACTTGCTTACAAAACCAGACAATATAAAAAAGTGTCACAGTACACTATTACTGAAAAATTGCTTACTTTCTTACTTTTACCATATAATTATAAAATAAATCAATTGGAATATAAATAGTGTACTTACATTTCATTGTATAGTATATAGAGTGGTATGAACAAGCCATTGTCCGTATAAAATTTTAATTTTTACTGACTTTGTTAGTGCTTTTATTGTAGCCTGTTGTAAAACTAGGCAAATATCTAGACAAGTTGATGTACCCCCAGAAGACCTCTACGTACCCCTAGGGGTATGCATACTGTATTACTGCTGTACTGTATTACTCATTTTGCCTTTCTTTTTGATGACCTAACTCTAGGACTCCGGTGAGAAACTTTTTTCATACTATTCCTTCTAGTTACCTGATCAGTACGTGTTAAGTGCACACAAGTAGAATCAGACCACAATAACCGTAGACCTGGCAAGGCACAGCTATTGCTGCTTCTCAATTTTATAAACACATGGGAAAAAAAGAAAAGTAGTTCCTGCAGTTTTACTGGTCCTATACAGTCATTGCAGTGGGTGCTTAACTTCCAGCCAACTTCCTGCAGTTTTGGTTCATTAGTCTCCTCGCATGCACATTAGAAAGAGTTACTGGCCCAGATTCAGAGTTCAACTGATTTGCTCTAGATGGGGTTGCAAAAACTTAAACTTATGCAAGTAACTCATTTATTCCAGCTAATATGGTGCGGTTGCAGATTTACAGTTTCAAGTTTTCAGCTCTCTTTTGTAGCTTTCATTTCCTTGCACTACCACGGGGAGTCAGTTGGCTAATGAATGTTCTTACTTGTGCAAGAAACTAACTGGGGGGCGGGGGAGGAAAACAAGTCTTGAAATATCTACATTTTTCTTCTATTTACACAGAAACTAAAAAAATCCGTTTGTAATATAGAGTAATGCATGTGATATTGAGCAATGTGTACATGGTCTTGGCTTTTTGTACTGGGAGCCTAATTTCTGTGTTGATGCCACTTTCCTAGAATACTTTCTTTTTTAGGATGAATAAAACATTTCATATTGTTAGTTAAGGGTTTCTTTTTATGTTGGTAAAACATACTCAAGGCTGCAAGCATAATGTACTTCTTAACCAAGATGTGGCGTAGTTTCAGTGTCAAGGCTGTCTATTTAATCTCAATTTGTACAAATACACAAGCCATTTTACTATACTTTTGAAGTTCAAAAGACAACTTATTTTTGGCCCAATATTCAAGGGGTTGTTTTTTTTTAAAAGGCTTTTTATAAAAGCCAAGACCCCTTGAAATATTCCCATGAGGATTAGTTTTTTTAAATTGCAGTGGAAGTTATTTTTAAACAATTCAACATTCCCCTACTGTATGTGAAATAACAGGCACCAGAACAGAAAACAAAGCATTGCGAATTGTAATTACAAATCTCAATTATTTTACGAGCCCCATAGCCACACTTGAACAAACTTCTCCAAGCAAGCTTGAAATATATGGGAAGGGGAAGTCCTGAGCAAAAGTCATTGTGGATAATTCTCTGAAAACATCCACTCACTTTGCAGCGGCAGTCAAAAATGTGAACAGAATGCTGGGAATAATTAAGAAAGGGATAGATAATAGGTCAGAAAATATGTTGCCTCTATATAAATCCATGGTACACCCACATCTTCAATACTGTGTGCAGATGTGCTCGCCTCATCTCAAAAAAAGAGTGGAATGGGAAAAGGTTCAGAAAAGGGCAACAAATGATTAGGGGTATGGAACGGTTTCTGTATGAGGAGAGATTAATAAGATTGGGACTTTTCAGTTTGGAAAAGAGACGACTAAGGGGAGATATGATTGAGGTCTATAAAATCATGACTGGTGTAGAGAAAGTAGATATGAGAAGTAGTAAACAACAGTTCCTTAACACAAGAACTAGGGGGTCACCAAATGAAAATAGGCAGCAGATTTAACACAAATAAAAGGAAGTATTTCTTCCCAGAATGCACTCAACCTGCGGAACTCCTTGCCAGATGTTGTTGTGAAGGCCAAGAACATAACAGGGTTCAAAAAAGAACTAGATAAATTCATGGAGGATAGGTCCATCAATGGCTATTAGCCAGGATGGGCAGGAATGGTGTCCCTAGCCTCTGTTTGCCAGAAGCTGGGAATGAGCGACAGGGGATGGATCACTTGATTACCTGTTCTGTTCATTCCTTGAGGCCCCTGGCACTGGCCAATGTCAGAAGACAAGACACTGGGCTAGATAGACCTTTGGTCTGACCCAGTAGGGCCTTTCTTATGCAACGTTTACTGTTTTGTGTTTGACAAAGTTCTTTGAGAATGAAATGGATATTTCGAGAGATTGAAAAGTGACATTTTAAAATGGTGGGGGTGCTGTCAGAGGCAAATGTTTAAATTAAAACTTGAAAGGAGCAATTATATGCAAAATGAAGCAAATATTTAATTCCAGATAGTATGCAGAATGACCTAGTCACCAAAGTTATACTATGCAAGAACCTAAAAGAGTTAAGGTTTAAAGTGTGTTTTTATGGGCACTTTACATAGTACAAAAATTCAACAACTTTTAGAAAACTCGCGTGAAAGTATCCATCAATCACATTCACTCCATCCAGCCTACCCTCCCAGACAATGTTGCACTTGGAAATGTCTCCCTCCCCCCCCCCTTCAGATTTCAATTTCCTATTCAAGCAATCAATTTCTAGAAATATACTGTTATTTTAACTTATTCAGACAGCTTTCCATCCCGAGACAATGTAACATAGCTCATTACCACTCAGTACATTGACTCCCATCTTCTACCCCTCTCTACATATAATCCATGCCCAAGTCAAATGAATTCAAAACAAATTCCAAAAAATTTAAAAACTCTGCTTCGTCTAACTCATGAAAACAGCTGTACATTAGCGTGGCCTAGGGTGTAGTGGCAGATAATTAGAGGGGCTTGGGGAGGGTTATGATTTGCGTTCAGAGTACACTCAGTCCTCTTTCCTCAGAAATAAGGCATTTTAAACTTTTTTCAAAGTTACCATCACATATACTGATCCTACTTTAGGTTCTAACTATAAGTCAGGCTTCATTTTGGCTAGAGATAACTGCTCATAGAAATGGAGTTCCATGAGATACAACTTACTTCTATCCACATATCTTTCCACAGGGGTATGGAACACTTGCATTTATTCTCAAACATTAGAATGTCAAACCAGAAAGATCTTTTTTTCTAATTGAAACTGAAAATTAGTTCTTGTCACATTTGCTGTGTTTGCTCCAGTCTTCAATTTTTCACAATTGGAGAGGACAGACTATTAAGGTCCTAAATTAAAAGTGTATTATCCCATTATAAGCAGTCAAATGGGGGGTTTGTATGTGGTGCGCATTATTTAATACTGAAGCTTTTATAGAAAGCATTAGAAATAATGACAGGAAGGTTTGCATTAAAAACTGATTTCTCATGAATTACAAGGTATGCCTAGACTACTCATTAATGAAACAATTCTGATATACTTTTGCTCAGGTTTTAAATGAGTGAGAGGATATTTAAGAGTAGTACTAACCTACATGCATTTTCACCACTCATGAGCATTTCTAACATTCCTTTCAATAGGGTCCATGCCTCACTGTCTGTCATATCTGCTGCCAGAAGTAAAAACTTCAAGCTGGTAGCTGCCAACTTGTTCAGCTGACATTTACACTTGTTCCTTTAACGTCCACAATTTGCAGCCTTTCGGAGGAAGATCTTTCAGGAGACTGAACAGCCTCACTAAGATAAAAATGAATTGTTCAACCATTGGCAGCATTATCTAACACTTGATCAAATCTATGTTTTTTTTCAATGCATTAGGGCTTTAGATTTTGTCAGATTCCCCCCGACCCAACACACTAAATTACTTCCAAACACTAGAGTTAGCAGCAAGCTTTAGTTAGAACACCAGGAATTTAATGAAAACACAAAACAACTTGTATTCCATTCCTCAGTTTCATGCTGCTTCTGCTTAGTTTATGGGAAACTAGCATGAGTAATGCTGAAAGCCTCCCAGAATTTTCAGCATTGCATTTGCAGTAGAAACTGGTCACTGACATTTTCAAAAACAAGTGCCAGGACGAACTGAAAAGCTGTTTTACATCTCCTCCTCTCTGCAATACATGGAGGAGAAATATCAGTTTCCAGATGTAGTCATTCAAAATATTTGAAGGAAAAAAAACAAAAAACAAAAAAAAACTATGAATAGCCCTCATTTTCAGTTGCATTAACAGCTACATTCTCTGGATGTTCACATTTCTGTATCTAAGAAGAGACTTACCATAGTTCGCAGGGAAGTAGTTGGTGGTCACAGAAGATATCCTTACTTTCTTAACTCTCCCACAGCCCCATGTTTTCTGCTTCGAAACAGCTACCTTTACCACACGGATACAACAAATACACATAAAACCAGCTGTCTTGGACAGCATTTTTATTTAAAAATTGATATACAGAGACATAGCAGCATTTACGTAAAGGGTTTTTAAAAAGTCATCAAGTTGTAAGCCAACAGCTTGTAAAGAGGCTCTAAAATGTAGTCTTCCACAGCATTCTCAAGCCCATTTTCCCCCACAAGGTGAAATGACCCTGGGATATCCAAAGACAGACAGACACACACCGTTGCAGTTTTTAAACTTCAAGCCTTTTTTTTTTTTTTTTTTTTTTTTTAAAAACAGTTGGTCACATCAAGTATCACCTTCCTTAGCAGCATTTGGAGCACTCTTCGGCGTTCTTTTAAGTGGCTGGTGTACTTGATCCATTTTATATCAATAGTTAATAAAAACTTTTTCATATAGAAGATTCTTCTGTCACAAAAAAATGCAAGTTTCCTTTTTAGAATCCATAAAAGCTTATAAACTTCAGTGGCAGCATTTCCATAATGGAGCAGGATTCAGAACCAGCAAAAACAGGCACTTCAGCTAAATTGTCTCTGATGTAGACAGTTTGCAGTCATATCAACTTCAGCCCAGTGGACTGTTTCTTACTACTCTGTGGTGGTGTGAGGACACCACTGGGTAAAGGAGAAGTCCTATTTTGCTCAGCCAACATGGCCTGTTTTGCTTGAGCTTTGTCCTGAACAAGTAAAAAAGGTAATGTTTAAGTTAACATGTTACACAATCAACGTTGATATTCCAGCCACACATAATAAAAGATGCAAAAGACTTGAGGTATTACTTAAATGCCCTTTATTCTTCCAAAGAGATCATTTATACATTTAAACCTCTCTAATTTGTTTTCACCAACCTATTATCCCATTTTAAAATTCTTACACCATACCACTGAAGTTGCTTCAAAGCTAAACCTGACTCTGAACAACCAGCTGATAGCAGAATAAGTCTGAGAGTAATGCAGCAGTGCTAATTCTTCAATTTAGGTAATTTTCCGGTGTGCAGCTTTGCCTTAAAAGTATTACCAATGTGAGTCCAGATTGTAATTTGGTAGGTTCCTACAGAGACCTACCAAACAACTTTACTGTAATAAGATGCATGCATTATTGCTAGTCAGACACTGTAAATCATGATAGATCAAAGTTAGCAGAATTTTGAATTCCCTTCATCAGTATTAGATATAGACCTTACAAGTGTATAGGAAAGCAGAATTTCAGTTGCTACTAAGCTTTAGAGGTGCTTTTATAATCTACTACATTTTAATCAAAATCATTTTAATGTAAAAGAATTAGTGAATAAAAAGTTAACTCCAGTTTATGATACATGGAGCTGTAATTGCATCAAGCAAATATATTCTAACCCTTAAAGCATTATTGCTTGATTTATTCAACTAGTCAATTGCTAACAAACCTTGGGACCATAAGATATTGATCTTACTGGCCTATAGTGAGAATTAAGTCACTGGTGGAGAAAAAAAGCATTTTAAAATAAAATCAAAAGCAGTCACCCAAATTGGGGACGTGTTTACTTTTCTAAAATTAGACTATTCTAACTTTCCAAACATAATGAGGAAGCTCCATGTTCTATAATCCTTATGAAAAAATAAGCCCAGTATGCAACATCTGAAGCATCCCAAAGTTGATATCAAGTTAAGGGAAAAATCAAGCTAGAGGGGTTTTGTTTCTTTCTTTGACAAGTATCTACAAGATGGTAGTAGGTTTCTGACATAATATATACAAATAACTATCAAGTGCTCAGTGTATTATGCCATCACCAAGAGCCCACAATCTGAAGAGTGGCCCTTTTGTGCTAAGCACGGCACAAAAGAGGAGTCTCTGCCCAAAGGAACTTGACAAACTTGAGCTTAAATTGCATCAGCTGCACTCTTAAGTATAAGTCCTTAAATACTGTGTATCACTTCTTAAAGGCATTTAGTTTCTGAATTTGCTCTCTCAGGTCACGAATTTTAAAAAAAGCCTTGAAATTCCTATACTCTACAAGAGAATATAGTTTTTGCCTCTAGAGATTACATAAAGTGAAGATTTAGGGGAAAAAAAGCATACCAGCAAATCCAAGCTGTTTATATGTGTTTGTATATTGTGCAAATCTTCAGAAGCTATTCCTCTGAAGTGCTTGAGTTTGGAGCTTCCTGCTTCCCTGATAGCGATAGCAAATGGAACCATCCATTTTACACACTCTTCTATGTCATACCATTCATAACCTGGAAGGTAAAGATACTTATGTGAGCCTTAGGTTTACCTACTTGTCAGACAAACATTAGCAACTAGAAAGTGTTAATTACCCGAAACCTTCTGCATCAGTTCAGATGAGGAGAAGTGGTACAAAGCAGAAGCGGCAAGTACTCCATACGTATATTCCAAGCAGCCAGTATCGAGCACACAGAGATCCAAAAGCTACACAGGAAGAAGACAGACTCCTAACATGTGACAATCTCATATTACAAATGACAAGTCTTAGCATGAGATGCATGGTGTTTGGGGATGAAGTCACCCTTACCTCTGCTATCTGTACAAAGATTTGCTGGGGATATTGTGGCAGCAACACCTCATAAAGCTCATTTAGATATGCAACTTGCATGTAAATATTTAGCCATGATACAACTGTCAGTGGATTTAAGTTCCAATTAAGAGCCTAAAAAAAAGATGCATATAAAGTTGACAAAAGTGTTAATGAAAATGTTAGTATTAGGATATGCAGCTTACTCTTTTCATCATTACTTAGTGTTGGTGGGAGACTGCATTTCCATTTATGGTAGCAGTGCAAACAAAACAATGTTCTTTTTCCTAGTGAAACTGAACTTTCCCATGTAAAAAACCCTAACCAAACCACCTTATCTGTAACATTTGAGAAGTATGCAATTACTACATCTTATAGGGCACTAGTTTTAACTACAGGAAAATTTTACTCTACCAGAATATTACAACACTAATTGTAGCTCTCTGCTTAGTCTGATCACACCATGCTTTGGTCCTTATACAATTGTATCGTTTACATTTCTGTAACTACCTTCATAATGATTAGTTCCATGCTGAGGATTTCATCTTCTGCACAAGCTCCATCTGTAACATAAGCAAACTGGTGCAACTTTGGTGGATAGATTTCCTGAAAGATCAAAAATATAATTCAAGTAGAATGTGGATATTCCACGTGTAAAAAACCTGAACATTTCAAGTTGTGTAAAACTAAAATCTCATGGGAGCCCAAGTGTTTGACTCTCATGAATCATGGTAATGATAAAAAATGGCTTCCCAAATAGCAAATTTCTTGTTCATAGTCGTCGTTTTCCATTTTTGATTAATCAGTACAAGTGCAAAATAGAGTTTGACTGCAAGGGATACAATGCATGTTCTTATAGCTCACATCAAGATCTTCATGTCAGTTATTCCACCACCTCACAAATTCACCTCTGTATACTCTTACTGCATACATAGAGAACACCTGCATATTCCTAAAAATGTTTTATTAAAGGCTGAATAATGTGCCCCCACATTTTCTAGGAGCCAATCTTAGCGTGGGGTGGTGGGGGTGGTCTATTTTTGTTTCACATTACAAGAGGATTAACCCTCTAAAGGAAATATCGTTATTAGGAACAACATGACCAATGACCTATTCTAATTTCCCAAGCAGATGGGGTATGAGGATGTACCTCTAGAGCAGGGGCAGGCAAACTTTTTGGCCTGAGGGCCACATCAGGTTTCCAAAATTGTATGGAGGGCTGGTTAGGGGAGGCTGTGCCACACCAAACAGTCAGGCGTGGCTTGACCCCTGCCCCCTATTCAACCCCCCTGCTTCTCACCCCCTGATGGCCCCCCCAGGACTCCTGCCCCATCCAATCCCCCCTGTTCCCTGACAGCCCCCCCACCCCCGGGACTCCTGCCCCATCCACCCTGCCCCCCTTCTCTCCGTTCCCTGACTGCCCCCCACCACACCATCCAACGCCCCCCCCCCCTTCCTGACTGCTCCCCGGGACTCCTGCCCCCATTCAATCCCCCTGTTCCCCACCCCCTGATCACCACCCCGAACTCCCCTGCCCTCTATCCAACCCCGCCCTACTCCCTTACTGCACTGCCTGGAGTGCCAGTGGCTGGCGGCACTACAGCCGCACCGCCCAGAGCACCAGGACAGGCAGCTGCGCCGCCTGGCTGGAGCCAGCCACAGCGCCGCGTAGCACAGAGCACCGGGTCAGGCCACAGCTCTGCAGCTGCGCTGCACGGCAAGAGCTTGCAGCCCCGCCGCCCAGAGCATTGCGCCGGTGGCGCAGCGAGCTGAGGCTGCGGGGTAGAGGGAACAGCAGGGGAGGGGCTGGGCAGGAGGGTTCCACAGGCCGTATGTGGCCCGCAGGCCGTAGTTTGCCCTCCTCTGCTCTAGAGGTTATGGGATATATCTGGTCTAAATTTGACTTACTGAAAGAGGCAGTAGGGAGAAGAAGAAACAGACATTAGCCCCAATTTAGCTCAACAATTTAAATGCTTTTTTAACATATCTATTTTTTTCAAACAAGTTGGCTTCCCCAACCCTTTCACTCAATTGACAGGTGTAAGCTTTACATTACTCACACTTAAAAAATAAATAAATAAATAAATAAATCTGATGAGGCCTTATGATTTAGAAACGGAGCAAGGATGTGTGCCAAAGAATACCTTAAAGAATCAAATACATTCCAGAGATTTCTATTAATCTTCACCTTTAAGAGTTAAAACCAAGAGAAAGTAAATTATAATAGTTGAGTTACTCAAACAATTGAGGGAAAACTCCTGAGTTATATCATCTAGCTCCAACATCAGGTTATGCTCTTTATTGGTAGAGTACTTAGAAGTGGTCTCTGGATACAGAGGCAACCTTAAAACCCAAAATAACTAACTTGACCTCAGTTTTTGTATTTCCTACAAGTACAAAGGAATGGCATCTTCGGACGTAACCTTATATAGAGTAATATGGGCCAGTCGGGAATTGTAGCAAGAGTTGAGTCTTCTTCCCCCCCCCCCACAAACCCCTCCAAAACGTATTTTCCCCTCAATGACTTCCACAAAGCAAAATGTGCCTAGCACACAACAGAAATAAGCATTTCCTAGCCACTCATGTTTAGGAAGCTAAAGACTTTTACCTCAAGCTTTGCAGCTATGAATAAAGATGAAATGCCAATAAGCTGCAACAGTGTTTTTACAACATTTTGTTGTGTTGCCATAAAGCGATCAAAGAAATCTTGTGCCAAGTAAAAAGTCTCTCTGTGAAGTTTGTAGACCTCACAAACCTGCAAGAGAAACAGTAATGCATATTCATAAGGAAACTACAGAGTACATACAAGTCCTTTTAGGTATCAAACCAACTCATGTACCTACAATGGGGGTTTTGTCTCAAGCAGTGTATAACATTTAATAAGACAAATCTAGGGATATATTTAATACAGTAGCTTTTAATATAAAGAGAGCTGAAATCAAATAGGGGGTAAGAATGGTGGCATGTCCACACTACAGCCCTAAGTTGACCTCAGCCACCGCAGTGATGTCTTTCCATGGGACATCTGTGACCCTTCAATCCTAGTAATTACTGCAGTGGCTGACACCAACTGAAGAGAGGCAGCATGAGAGGCTGAGAGCCAGGGATCTCAACTCCATGCAGCTCTCTGCTGGGAGCCCAGCTGCCCCCCAGGCTTTTGACTCCCTGCTCCCAGTCAGTAACAGAGGAGCAGCTACCCAGGCTTCTCGGCTCCCTAAGCAGGAAGCCTCTGCGCGTAGCCCAACCGGGAGTGGGGAGCCGGAGGCAGCTGGGCTCTAGCTGCCTGGCTTTCTTGTCAATTTTCACACAATGTCTGCACAGACACTGCATTGCCCTAACTACACCGACGTAAGCCCAATATAAGCGCTCTCATGGAAGTGGAGTTATGTCAGTGTAGTACGGCACTTACATCAGTGGGACAAGGCTCTAGTGTGTAAAACAACAAACCCACACACAAACGAAAGCATGCATGTTACAAGACCAGAGCATCAGGTCTTCATTTTCAAAAATATGTAGCCTCCCCACAGTTCGTAACGGAAAAATTCTCACAAGTTGGTTGTGACTGAGACAGAACTCTTCAGTCTTCTAAGCCAGTAGGTGGCCAACAGGAAGATACTGTGCAACAAGAATGTTTAAAAATAGCATCTTTTCAATTCTAAGATTATCATATTAGAAACCGTTGTAGATCATGTAGCATACACTGAAACTATTAGAATTAGGACACATTAGGCATTACATCCAGGTTCCCAACTTCTCTACACACACCATCACTTCCCCTCCACCATAACTTCATCTTCATTTGTTTTGCTTTAGTCTAGAACACAAAATGCTGAAATAAAATAATTCATGCAAGTTCCAGGCAGAAGTAGGCATTCACATTCACTGAGTACAAGTTTGATAATTTCATATCTAGTATAAGGATAGTTTATCAAATTGCACACTTGAAACTTGGAACCATTAAGTTCTACTTATTTGGTGCCAACACTCTGGCAAAATGTTTTAGATGTGCACTGAGTAAACAAGTTCCACTAATATTCTGGTGCTTTATGCATTATGTATAGTTCATGAAAATGCAGATCATACTAGGTATTTAGAAAAATTCATGTTATTCAGAGCATCTCTATACTTGACTACAGCACGCTTAAAGTGTTAGCAAGAACAGCAAAGCTCACCTCCATTAGCCAGTCTAGAAGAATTGTTCGCATTTTAGGTTGCAAGAGAGGGTGCTTTTGCATATAATGTTTATCTCTCACATATGTCTGTTCTTTGCTTAGCATGTTTTTCCATACATCATCTCTATTTGCCCAGCTAAGGAAAAAATATAAACATGTTAAGTATCAACTGTTAAGTGGTGAATGGGACAGACAAAGAAGGGGGAATGAAATACAATTACCCCAGAATTGGTAGCGGTGAAGTTCTAGATGGACTAAGTCTGAGGTGTACAAAATGAGAGAAGCCAATATTAACTGGCTCATCTTTATCTGGTGTGGGAATCAGCATATGGGGACCTTTCTGGACATCCTTATTCCAAGATGGCTATTAAAGGAAAGAAAAAAATGTTGCACTATAACTGGTTTGATAGTTTCTAAGGCTATTCATCCACACAGACTCCACACAAGACATTACATCAGAGAGGCGATCACTCCTGTAGGTAGCTAAAATTCAGAACAAGTTTAAAGGTGTATTTTCACACTAAGAAAGACTTTCAATTGCAGATCTTAACAAGTCATTTACCTTTCATGTTTTGGGATCGAAGGGTCGCAGATGTCCCATAGAAAAACAAGTGTTCTATGTAGAGAGAGTTCTGTCGCTATGTTTTGGATGGAGAGAGATTTTGCATGAAAGTAGGATTTTTGTCTGGGAGTCGCATTGGCTTATTCCCCACCTGAAGTTCTAATCCTTGGTTTATGGCATCACATTCCCAGCCAGCTTCCCTGGACTGGGCCAGGCACTAATGATCCAACACCAGCCGACCAAATTCGGTGATGAATGCTGGTGACGTGCCACATGAGGCATGTTGCACATATGCTAAGAAGACAATCAAGGATTAGGACTCAGGTGAGAATAAGCAAATGGGATTCCAAGACAAAGAGCCTGCTTTTGTGCAAAATGTCCTTGGTAATGAACACAGCAGAGGAGGAATGCAGATTTTGTTTTGTCTTTCAAGATTCAGAGGTTATTGACTGCTCCTCTTGTGACGTTGGTTAAGCAGAAAGCTTACACTTTGCTATCACTTCAGATATATGAAAATGACTTTGTATACATTTTATTTGCCCTAGGATGTTCCCTCTTAGAAAAGACCGAACAAACTCATAATCACTAGTCCGTTCATTTACAGAATAGATTACTAACAAATCTGCAAATGTTAGACACCTGACCTTCCAGGTATTATAAAACTTTTTATGTATTTGGAACAGGACACAGCCTAATGCTACTTTCCTTTAAAGAAGGCTTATCTTGGCAAACTAGATTTTAAAAAAGCCAGACATTGGTATAAAGTTATCATCCCAGTTCCTAAAGAAAGACAGAACCCATTTTGCTTAGTCCAATGTTCTGAAAGTTCACAAAGTAAGAAAATCCTATCACCATGAATAAGCACATTTATTTTTATTTCAACTAAAATTTGGCATTTGAGCCTAGTGCTGGAGGCAGCCATCTTACTGAAAAAGGAATGTAATTTGTATCAGTGCCAGGGCCAAAAAGCTTCAGCAAGTCCCCAAATTGCTTTAAATAGAAGACACTTGTTTTACAAGTTAAAAATAAAGACTTGTGAATCAGTTTCCAAAAGGCAGTTTTTAGTCTGCCTTTGTCACAACTGACAACACTTTCCAGCACTAGATTCAGAATGCTCATAACCACATTTTGGTTTATTCATAGTGAAAATTGCTTTGTACTATTTGAGCCACTGCCTGGAAAAGCTAGGCAGTTTTCCTCTTTAAAAAGAGATCTCAAAATTGTGCATGCAAATCTATCACAGCCATGTGCACAGCTGTGTCCAAGATCCCAATGCGGTTTGTGTTACATCTTTCCCCCCAGTGGAATAGTATCATTCAGAGTAAGATGACAGTAGATTCCCTATGAACTGAAAGTTTGAAGTGTCACATCAGCACTTAAGTTAATTTTTGTCCTTCCTCTAAGTTAGATTTTAGTCACACCTTGTTCTCCAGTTACATTGCAGGCATGGATAACAGTCCTTTGAACGCAGTTAATCAAACAGACTGTGGGTTGGATAAGAGCTGTAAGGAAGGAGAATTATATACTTTCTGTATGATGTAGAACATGCTCTGCAAATCAGAAAGACAAAGTCCCTGCCCCAAAAAGCTCACAATCTAAACATGCAGACAAAACGAGGGCGAAGGGGAACAACAAAAGGCAATGCAATTCATCAGTGCAGTGAAGTGCAGTGGGTGTTTTTAAATAAAAAAAAGTAAGTAAACCTCAACATGATTGGAATGAGAGGACATGCTAGGGTTTACAAGCAAAATGACGTTTAAGACTGAAATGATAGGTGAGGGGCGAGGTGTGGTCAGAGCAGCAAGTAAGGTAGATTATCTTTAGAGGCAGCATTTTAGATAGGCTAAAGAGAAGCAAGATGGCTATCTAGCAAGCTAGTGAGGAGGAAGAGGTTATAGTCATTTAAGTGAGGGATTATTATTGCTTAGATAAGGGTTTTGGCAGGGGAGATGGAGATGGCTACAGATTTTGTGACAGCACCAATATCAGATGAGGAAATGTATCAAAAAAGTTGTATTACATCAACTGAGAGGATTGTCAAGTTGCCATTTATGAAAAAATGGGTAAAGGCTTAGGTGGAAAAACTAGTTCAATTTTTGCCAAGCTTAGTTTAGGTTTGCATAAAGTTACCTAGTCCCCAAATCCTGGAGCTGCAATTAGCTCCTGTGCAGGGACCCCCCCTTGTATCCAGGATGGCAGGTGCAGCTGAAAATCTTGGCAGCATAGCAAAGGAAATCCTATGGTTCGTGGGCTCCTCCAAGGGCACTCTGCAATGCTGGAGCAAGCGCTGAAGTGGGATGTAAGCCAAGACCAGGATTAAGCAAGAAAGGGAAGCCAAAGAATCTAGTGTGGAAGAGAAGTTTTTTTTATAGGTGAGGTCCATGGAGTTCTTTGGCAAGGCTCAGATGACGGCTGCGGTAAAAAACCTGTATTTTATTTATATGCTACCTACATGAACAGGAAGGAGGAGTTGGAGAATTCAAGAAAGTTAATGGCTTGGCGGTCACAGGACAAAAAAAAAAAAAAAAAAAGCAAAGGCAGATGAAGAAATCTATCCATGAATGAACAAGCAGCAATGCACAGTTCCAAATAAAGTCTAGACCACGGCTGTATGTAAGAGGTGGACTCAGAACTACTGAGGGAAAGAGGAAATAAGAAGCAGAAGGTTGGATAGATCGTCAGCATGGAAGCTGAAGTTACCAAACGTGAAGGTGGGATCCGGAGAAGAGAAAGACGGATATACATTTAGCCCTCCCGCACCAAAACCCAGCATGTGCTAGCAACTAGTGCCTGAAGCCACGTGTTAGGAATAATGCTGTTCTCCTGCAATTTGCCTACAGAAAGTGACACGCAATGTAATTCTAGTTAGTTTCATTCACTGAAGGCACTAGGCAGTGGTTCTCAACCTGCGGGCCTGTGGGCCGCTTGTGACCCAATCAGCATACAGCTGCGACTCATGTGACATCCTCAGAGCCATACAGGCGGCACTGGATGTGGCCCAAAATGATAAGTAGGTTGAGAACCACTGCATTAGAATCAATTATTATGACACAGGAAAGATACACAAGGCAGTTCTACCAGCCAGCTTCAAAAAGTGAAGAGAAATGTTAAAGTCAGACAAGGGAAGGGATCATTGTGATTGGCACTTCAATTCCCAACCCTAAATTTGATAGTCTACATAATTTACATCAAAGATTACGTTGGCTACTAAGTTCACTATCCGGGTCTCCCTTTGGTACGTTATGTGAAAAAAATAAATCCCAGTTTAAAGGACTTCTGTTTCACAAGACATCCTGCTAATGCATCAGCACTTGTTAGGTATGACCAAAATTAGACTGAGAATTGCGAACAGTGCCAGTTATCTTACTTCAAAGCCAAATACAGAATTTCTGCAGTACTCTGCTTCCATCAGCCTGATATAACCACCCTTTCATCACATAAAGGGTAACTGCATCCTAATTAAAAACTCGGGCCTTATGTTCAACAGAAACAAACTAATGAATTGGGTATTAACATGCCATAAGTGGGATGTGACAGTGCTACTTTATACATGAAGCAAAATGGAGCGTCAACTAGTATACAATAATTTATTTAATGCAAAAAGCCATGCGGTGTACATTGCACAGGATTTACAGCTACTTGCACACTGAAGTTTGCTATGCTTTTGTGCTCCATCTTGCTTTCTCACTAGAAATCATACAAGCTTGCTCTACTCCTGGTGGAACTGCACACGGTCTCATTAGTGGCCTATGGCAATTTATATCAGAGAATAGCTTGTGTCACACCACATACCAAAGAGCTGCTGCTGCGCAACCAAATGTTAGCTTCATGGATTTGTCAAAGGATAACTGTTATAACAAAGTATCCACAGAATCTTCTCAATGTACAGACTGATACTCAGGTACCTCTTATTTATGAACTACAGAATTGCAGGGCCTTATCAGTGCCAAGTGGGTTTACAGGAAGCTAAGTCTTTAATTTACACTTCAGAAATTGGTGCTTAACTGTATTTCAATACATCAATCGTTCATGAAGGAATTGTCCCAGCGTCTATTTTAAAAAAAAAATTCTAATTTTCATGTTAAGACAGAACTGTAATTCCATTTCTAGTTCTGGAATAAGAAGAGTTACAGTAAGAGCATTTTACGCTAAACATTTCAACTTTCTTTCTACTGCCATTTTGGGGAGAAGGGATAAATACCTGGGTACATGTTATTAGAGTTTATTAGTAAGCAGCGACTGTGTAATATTAAAAAAAGCAACACCACTCAAATTGAGGGATGCTTTTTAGGGAGGGTGGAGAAAAGGAATTGTAATGAAGGACAGACTGCTCCCCCTTGTCAAAAAGTGAGAAATTAGTTTAATATACTGCATAAAAAGAAGACGGGAAGGCGACATCTCCTCATTAAATGCTCACCATTTGAGCCCTGCTTAATATGTTGAGTGATACCCAGTATATGCGGTTGCAACAAGCAGAGACCATCCCAAACAATGATGTCCATCTGTTATGTAGCACTTCAGTCTTCAAATTCGCAGTTGCCACTTCTGGTTAGATGTACCGCATTATGCATAAGTAGGGCCCTACCGAATTCATGCTCCATTTTGGTCAATTTCACAGTCATAGGATTTTAAAAATCCTAAATTCCATGATTTCAGCTATTTAAATCTGAAATTTCACGGTGTTGTAATTGTAGGGGTCCGGACCCAAGAAGGAGTTGTGGGGAGGTCACAACGTTATTAGGGGGGATTGCGCTACTTCTACCTTTACTTCTGCACTGGCAGCTGGAGAGAGTCGGTTGCTAGACTGGAGCCTAGCTCCGAAGGCAGAGCCACTGCCAGCACTAGCACAGAGTAAGGAAGGCATGGTATGGGATTGCCAAACTTATTTCTGCACTGCAGCCTGCAGAGCTAGGCCCTCATTTAGCAGCCACTGATGTCTGGCCATCCAGCTCTGAAGGCAGTAGCGCAGAAGTAAATGATGACATGGATATGGGATTGCCACCCTTGTGTTGCTGCTGGCGGGGCGCTGCCTTCAGAGCTGGGTGCCCGGCCAACAGACTTCACTCCCTGGCCGCCCTGCTCTGAAGGAAGCACAGAAGTAAGGGTGGCAATATCGCAACCCCCCCTAAAATAGCCTTGTGACCCCCCCTCCCCTACAACTCCCTTTTGCGTCAGGACCCCCAATTTGAGAAACACTGGTCTCCCCAGTGAAATCTGTATAGTATAGGATAAAAACACACAAAAGACCAGATTTCACAGTCCGTGACGTGTTTTTCATGGCCATGAATTTGGTAGGGCCCTATGCATAAGTAACCCTATTATTGAATGAACAGGGTACTGTATTCCCCACTCATGACTTGTAGGAGGATATTTAAGCTACCAAATGTGCATTAATTAGCTCAAATCCTAATAAGGAAGAGCGTGTATGTATATTCTATTTCTTCATACCTCAGCCAAATTTAACCTGCACATACCTTAAGGTGTACAGTGAGTGAAACCTCACAAACTCAGTACACATCTCATATTGTGTATGAAAGTGTGGGGCAATAACTGATAGCCACCAAGTCTGTGGAACAAAGGAAGAATGGAAGCGGAATGGAAGAATGGAACAAACAAATGACGTTTAGAATACTACTGTTTCAAAATCGAAATTAAGTTATCTTAATATTATCACAGGGAGATTTAGAAAGCTAGCACTGCCTGCTAAAGACATTGTTTCTCCTCCCGATTGCCACCCCTCCCAAGCCAGTTAGTGCTGTCTATCTGAACAACCCCTAGTGCCTTTATAGGGATTACTAAGCCTTATCGAGACGCTTCAGTCCCAGCAATGCCACTGAAGTGTACATCCGCTAGTATATAACATAACATTTCCAAATCCTAACTGTGCACCTTTTGATTTTTTGGCACTCAGACAACATTCAGTGTCACAGCAACAACAAATCATTAATGGGCTGGAGAAGGAATACAGATGTCCTCTTTTCCACATTCATATTTAAAGTAGGGAGACAGCTGCAAGAGGGTCCAAACTGTCAATTATATGGAAGTGGATAGGACATGTGTCCTAGGCTTCAGTCCTGCAGTGTACAACTCTCTAATGAAGTAAATGGGGTTCTGTGCAGCTATCTACCCATGCAATATTAAGGCCTTAATACATGAAGCCCATGCAAACCCAGGACATTTAGTCATGCTAGAGTAATACCACAAGAATTCAGACAGACCTCATCTGTTTTATGAAGATGTTAAAGATCCCATGTCACCTTATGTAAATTGAGGGGGCTTCTCCTAGTGTTCCTGGCCAAAAGTCTCCCCTCCCCCATTACCATGCTAGTGGGGACGTAGATATAGAGTTGGTGAAATGCTCTAAGTTCCAAAAAAACTATATAAATTAAAAATATTACAGTAGTATCAGTAACTACGTATCCACAGCCAAATCAATTACCTGGCTTTCATATTGCTTTTTCTTGTTCATTTCCATTTTAGCAATTTCTTCATCAGGATCCTGTAAGAACTACAGTGGAAGGAAAAGAAAAAAAAGAGAGCCATGTGCTAACAAGAATACAGACTCCAGGCCAAACTCTGCCGCTCTGAGTCACACTGGTGTAAATCCAGTGGTTACTCCAGGCACATTACGCCAGTGTGACAGAGCACAGCACTTGACCCAGTTACTGTACACTCAAAATGCCACATGGACACTCACAATCCCGCAAGGGCACCAGAGGCCATGGTCCAAATAGCTCTGCAGAGAGAAGCCACATTTACACTGGCATGACAGAGCAGGACTCGGCCCTAGAGGATCAAAGTGAGCCATTTTGTACTTACAGTGGCCACATCAGCTTTCCTCTTTCGGGCTCGCATGGCAAGATCAGCAGCACCCTCACCCTTGGGGGGAACCTTCTCATCCACGTAGTCACTGCCAAGAAACAGAGATACAGGGCCATAAACCCCTCGAGGGACTCTCCTCTGGGAGCTGCTTAATGGAGACCGTGGCCTACCCCACCTCCACCCCCACCCGCCCTGCAGGGGGCTGGGGAGAGAGAGAGACTCACCTCTCCCTGCGCATGGTGCCTGGATGGGACGGGGTGAGGCTGGCTCCGACCCTAGGAGGAGGGAAAGGCAGAGGGTTAGGGGGAGGCAGGTCACCGCCTCACAAAGGCGAAGGCGGCAGCAGCAGCTGCAGCTCCCCAGCCCCACAAAGGGCTCCGGACGCGCGGGCGGGGGAGGGGGGGCGGCCCTCATCGCCGGGCGGGGGGACCTGAGCGGAGTCCGCCGGGGTCGGATGCGGGGTGCGTTAGGGGGGAATCGGATAAGGCCGGGGCCGGGACCTCCCCATCTTCCCCCTCCCCCTAACTGGGGCACCTCCAGGAAATGGCCGAGGGGGAGCCCCGGGCACCGGCACCCGAGCCTCACCGCCCACCCCCGCCTTACCCCGGGGAGAGGGTGCCCGGGGCGAGGAGCTGCCCGAGCCCGGCGGCTGCGGACGGGGCGCGGGGCGGACGGGGCGGGCGGGCGGGGAGCGAGGCGCGGGCGGGCTCCGCTGGGCGCCTCCTGCCTCGCAGCGCGGTCGCTCCCGTCCCTGCGCAGAGAGCGGCCCCGGCCGAGCGGGACATTTAAATTAGCGGGCGCGGGGCCTCCTCCCTGCCCGGCCCGCACACACGTGGCCCCGCGCGGGCCCCCGCCGGGAGCCGGCCGGGGCGGGGTCTGCGCGGGGAGGCGGCGGGGCGCAGGGGGTTGGGCCCGGGGGCAGGAGGAGAGGCGCGGGGGCCACCCGGCTCGGCGGGCAGCCGGCTCGGGCGGGGCCTGCGGGCGCAGGGGCGGAGCCGGCGGCCCAGACGCGGAAGCGGGAGGAAGCAGCGTGGCTTCCCCTGGATGTAAACAAGGCGGCGGAGCCGGGCCGGGCCCAGGGGGGTCGCGCCGCGGGGCTTCTCCGAGAGGCCCTGCCCAGGTAACGGGGAGCGGCCGGGGCAGGGCTGAGAGCCGGACGGTCCCTGCGTTGGGAGGGGAAGAGCCCGGGGGGAGCTGGCTGGGGCAGGCGGCCCGGCCGAGCTTCGTAGCGCCTGTCCCGTGTGGGCTTTGCCTGCCCTGGGTGAGGACAACCCGACTTTCGGCTCTAGGAAGCTCCTGGTCTTTCCATCGCATCGCTTCCCTTCCCATGGATTGCCGCAGCCACGCGGGGCTGTACCTCTCACTGATGAACCACATGAGCGTCCGGAGCCTGCCCCCCCGAGACTGACTGACACCCCCTCTCTGTTTCTCCATAGCTCATGACGTTTCTGGAGCTCTTTGGGCGATTAAAATCAGTTGTCATTGGAATGGTACATGTGGGGGCGTTACCAGGTAAAACATGAGTTTTTTATATTGATTGCAGCTCAGATAAGCCTGTGTCCAGTGAGTCCGGTGTAAGAAATACCTCACTGACCCGTGTTTGCTATTTCTCAACATCCAACAAGGCACAGAAGAGAAGTGGGGTGGAGCTAGCATATTGACATTCTTCCACACTGTACACCTTGCTACCTCTTGCCTACCTCCATCTGTCTGTAATCTAGCAAGGTGGAAATGCACTATGCACCATATGACCACAGCATAGCAGGTGCTGTTATGTGTAACCAGATCCAGTCTTTGCGTAGGAGTGTGCTCCCTGGACTTTACTTAAGTTGCACAAGTTTGTTGGCTGGATTTGCTCTGCTGTCCAGAACGTTAGAGTAGGCGACTTTTTATGCGATCCCCATGCAGCCCTGGCCCAGCAGGACATTTAAGCTCCCACACCCTGAGCTCCTGGGAAGGGAGCCAGAAGAACTGCAGTCCCTGTTGTTGTTGTGTGGGGTTTTTTTTGGGTTGTTTGTTGTTTTTAGGGAATATTGGAAGTTAACCTTGTTGCTGAGCTCACCATTCCCATGGAGGGAAGGTGCTGGAGAGTGACTGAGGGGAATTGAAAATTTATGGGAAGGAGTGGGAGACAAAAGATTAGGGTTTCTTGTCAGGATACAGTGACTGTGACCTAGCTGGAAGCCCAATAGCTGAGATGAGCATGCAGGTTTTTCACTGGGATGTTTGTGCTTGACTTCACAATGGAGCATCTGTAATATTAGCTAGTCAGTGTCATGCAAATTCTTCAGGCTCTGCCTAGAGTGATCTTATGACTGTGGCAGACAAATTGAAGGTGAGCACGCCCCCTAGGCTCAGTATTTTTAGAGTGGCTTCTGAGTTTGGTTGCCCAATTTGTGACACCTACAGTTTGATTGTCAGAGGTGCTGAATGCCTCTTCTTTTGGAATTGTGAGTGTTCAGCACCTCTGAAAATAAAGCCTAAAGTTAGGCACGAAAATATCAGAGGACACTTGAAAGTTTTTGGACCCCATCTTACCTTTAGGGAGAACAGACAGAAAAACAGACTTCACTGCTTTTTGCCTTACTCATCAATGAGTTATTTTGCAACAGTTTACTATTGTAGTTGTATCTCTGTGTCTTGGATATAGTCCTGTGTACTGAGAACCTTCCTTTTAGCACTAATGCAGTCTTTAAATTTTCTCCTGTGCATCATTCCTGTTTGTGTGCCTCTGGGAAAATTGGCATGCAAGACTTAACCTCCACGTCTCATAAATCATTGGAGAATCCCTACCAAGCATCCCTTCCTGTCAGTTTCTTTGGTCTTCTTCGTATTAATTTCCCGTCACTGTTGCAGAGTAGTTGCCTGTGACATTGCCACAGATTGAAATACATGCATTGTTACTGGTAAAGAATGAGGTGTGAACACAATTACAGGCAACAATGACAAGCTAGGTGCTGGTCTGGTTCAGTGTAAGGTTACTTTGGATATTCCTGAAGTATGAGGGCTTTTAAACCAGTTTTAGGAACTCAGTAGTCAAAGCATGTCAATCAAGTTCTACTAGGGACAAGATACCATTAAGGTATGACACATTATGCAACAACCTATTACTCGCATTATTTACTCTGCCAGTTTGTGCCTACTTTGGCATTTCTGTCAATGCTTGCAATAATCTTAATTTAACTCTGTCTTTGTTTTGATTTCTGCTTGTATCATGGCATATAACATTATTGTTCTTTGCAGGGACACCACGGAGCAGTTTGCCATTGACCCAGATCATTGATAAAGCCTGTCATGAGGCTGAGATTTACAAGGATGCTGGAGTTGTAAGTTTCATTTTTCATCCTTCTATTTCAATTTTTGCATAAAGATATTTCTATGTCAGTACAACAAATCTTGGTTCTGTGGAGCTAATATTTTCAAGATCACATTTATATTAAAGTTCTTGCCAAAGCCTGGATCCAGGCTGACATGCAGATTGTTAGAAAGTGTTTGAAATTCAGTCCTAGATCCACATTTTGCAGATGGCCTCAATTTCTATAATAGTCTAGATCTCAGTATTCCTGATCTTTGGAAGAATCTGGATCAGCACTTTGCAGCTCAGGGCCAATCACTTAAGCATATCTGCAATCAACTCCTAGAAGAATCAGACCAGTTAAGGAAGTTAGATTGTCATCTCTTGTTTTGTGTTTGTACAGTGCCTACCACATGGGTTCCTGGTCCATAAATAGGTCTCTTCGGCACTATGATAACACAAATAATAATTAATATGATTAAGAAAAGTTGGTTATTGCCAAATATCTAGTCAGCTCTGTCCTTTGATGAAATTGCTCAACCAGTCTGACAAAGTGGTATATTTGTTTGCCCTACATATTGTATTTTCATATAATTAGCGTGCCCTGGTTTGTGGACTCACGGGATAATGGAGTATGCCCAGGCAGCAGATCAAGCACCTCCACTTCCCCTCTAAGCAGATTCAACCTGTTCTGGTTGTGCTGGCCCCTTCGTAGTATATATTATTCAGGGTACAAAAAGCACCTGTGTCCGTTTCTGCTAAGTGTAACCCTTCCATGATATACCCCTGGCAGTAAGTGCTCTTCTACTTTGCATATCTAGAAGAGAAGATCTGAAAGGCCAGTCTCCGCCAAAGGCAACAAAACTAGTGACTGAATTTCTATGGACCTCAGGTGTTGTAGTAATTTCCATAGTTCAGCAGATTTTTAACAGGGTGCATGTCCTTTTAAAAGGTCAGGGTATGTTTTAAACATTTCATTGCACTCTGTATCCATGTGTTGCTGCACTTTTTGCTTTGACTTGACTGGAGTGCAGGTTTCTGTCATGGCAGTGATGCAGGGTCTCAGTGACTGGGCTTTAAACAGGGCTTAAATGGATAGTCACTCCTGTGAACTACTTTTATTTTCTGCATAACATTTTGAATATGTGTATTTTTATATAGTATCATAAATTCACATGGTACTTTACAGTCAGAGTAAGATTGAATCTAAGAGCGTAATCTTAAATTACAGAAAGCTAGAAATGAGACGCAGAACAACATTTAATGTAAAGAAGAGTGTGCAGAGTATTGGATGGATAAACTAGAAGGAGTCATGGTAAAAGTGGGGAAGGAGGGCAGGGAGCATGAAAGTGAAAGAATGAGATGAAAGGGAGTATTAAGAAGAAATCTGTGAGGAGTAGGAGACATGCCAGTTGTAAGCAGGCACGAGGTTATGTATGGCCATGAAGGCAGAGACCAAGTAGAATTTGGGATGTTAAAAACTTACGCCCAAACTGTGTGAACTGCTCCATGGAGGCTGACCTCTGTGCCTACAAAGAAGGTCATTGGCTTCACAGAGTTTACCCATGCAAGGTTTTCTGGACTGATGCCTCAGACTGTAAGATAGTTGGGGCAGGATCTATGGGATTTTTTTCCCCGTCTTCTGCAGCAAGGGTTCTGAACCTTTCTTTCTGTGGCCCCCCAACATGCTATAAAAACTCCACAGCCCACCTGTGCCACAGCTGTTTTTCTGCATATCTAGTAGATTAAAGGATGTATTAAATTGATAGTTATACAGTTAAACACACACATAATATAAAAAGAAAAGGATAAAATAGGCACAAAAATAAAAAGCTGAATATTATTTTCATTTTATTTACTTAGTGTATAAATCTGGCGGGGTGCGGGCTTCTGCTTGAGGCCCAGGTGGCGGGACGCGGGCTTTGGCGCCTTAGTCTCTTCCCTGCACCCCAGTGAGTGTAGTACCGGCCCTGAAACCTGTTCGTGGACCCCCAGTTGACATCTGCCATTCAACAGCACAAACCACTCTGAGCACTTACTGAAAATACGACAGGAAATAAGTGACAGAATTAAGGCGACTAGAGTGTGATGTGGTTAGAGTGGTAGGAGAGGAAAAGGACTAGCAGTAGGGCTTTGTGTAGAATGGCCAGGGTAGGAAAGCTAGAGATTAACATTTTGGTAGAGGGATTGGGTACAAAAGTAATCCGTAGTTCTCTTGAAGCCACTGTCACACATTCCATTATTTGACTATACTACTGGAGCTTAAATGAACATTTAGCAGGGGAAATTTTGTTTCCCTTATGTAAGGAGTTATACATTGAAGCGTTTAGGGACAAAACTGAAACAAGCATCAAAAAGACATTTTAAAAAATCTGATGAAGAAAATGTATACACTTAAATATAACTTCCTTTCGTTGGCCTCAGTTTTAGAACACCTTCAGCAATTTTAGACAAGTCCCTAATATTAATAAATGAGTTTGTTAAAAAATTTTTTTTAGTTTTTGCCTGTTTTTGCTGGATCCTCAATTCCCCTTCTTCAATTAATGTAACAAATCCTGAACTGACTAGGCTGCCATAATTTGCAGTATCAAAATTGCTAAACTCTTCACTTGCAAGCTTTAAAACTCGCTCTGTAGATAGATGAAAGGTTAATGCAGTAATTTCTCTGCATATTAAATCTTCTATTCACTCAAAGTAGAAGTAATAGCACAAACATTCCACATAGCATTCAGAAGTGCAGTAATAGTTACATCAAACCTGTCTTTAGTTCCAAAGTTGAACACTTGATATAGGCTTTACAGTTGAAACACCTTATTGCATTGTGATTGCAACACCAAACACATGAGAACTCTGAAAAACAATGAAAACCACACATCCGTTCTTTTGATAATGAGGGTCAGAAATAGCTGTGAATATCAATAAGGAGGTTGTTATAAAATTGTGCTGAGAACCCCAATAATGTTTTCCTTCTGCTACCCTATATCACTTGCACCATTTTCTCTAGCACTTCGAATGGTATACTGCAGTAGTTCTCAAACTATTGTACTGGTGACCGCTTTCACATAGCAAGCCTCTGAGTGTGATCCCCCCCCTTATAAATTAAAAACACTTGTTTATATATTTAACACCATTATAAATGGTAGAGGCATAGCGGGGTTTGGGGTGGAGGCTGACAGCTCACAACCCCTCATGTAATAATCTCGCGACCCCCTGAGGGGGTCCCAACCCCCAGTTTGAAAACCCCTGGTATACTGGTTCTCATTATACTTCAAAGGATTCCTGGTTTCTGGATATTGAGAGAGCGCTCAACTCCTCCAAACTCAGCTTCCTCTGGGGCGGCAGGGAATCTATTGTCTCTCTCCCCATGGGGACTTGGGGTGAATGGTTAGACTGCCTCTTCACTTCTCTTGAAGGGTCCTGATGGTTCTCCTCTCCCACTAGAAGATGGATGTTCTTTAGTGCCTCAGACACAGGGAGTGTTGCTCAAATCTACCCAATTGCTGTCTGGCAACTACCTGTTGATCATTACTTGTTTACATAGTCAAGAGTGCCCTGTGTACCCAAGCCAATCAGGAATTTAGTATCTATGGGATAGAATCAGAAGTCCTGAACAATAGCTATGGGCCTTCATAAAAGGCCTTCCCCCTTACATGCCCTACATCATTTGCATAATACTATTTCCTCCATGCTAAGAACCTTCACAATATTGTAATGTTTCTCTGTCTAAGTGAATTGGACATAACTGCTTTTGAGCTAGCTGATCTTGAAGCAGCACCATCTATCATGGGCATTCCTAACGTGCCCATTACCATTGACACGATCAGCTGGCAGGCTTTGCCACTGAAGTGACTCTTCCTCTTTTAGAAGAGGCACTTACACAGCAACAATTCCGGGCTCCATCACCCCTACTGCAGAAGTTGGATTTTAAGATTCATACTTTGGTCACCCACTAGAAAACACAGGATGTTACCACTATCACTTATGAACTCTATCTACAGTAGACCTTTTAGCAAGCATTTCTCACTAGGGCTATCACCGTTCCCATTATAGATAAGGCTTTTGTGACTTCAAGGCTGGGAATTGTTAAAATTGCTTAGTGTAGAACAAGCTACAGACAGTTTTAAATTTTCAAAGCACTCTATATACACACCATTGATTAAAGGAAGTCCTGCATCTTTAGAAGGTGACTTGCCCACTCCATTAGCAGTTTTTTAACATAATAAATATGAAGGATTTATAATGTTGGAGCACAATAATGAAGACAAGTGAGTGCTCAGATAGGAGGCCATCTGTTCTGAAAAGTATCTAATACCATGTACTTGTATTGCCAAATAACCAGGTTGCCTACATAAGATTTTATAAGTGACAGATTCTGAGACGTTAAGGTCTCTGCAATTTTTCCAGTGTTCTGCTTTCATTTTAAGAGCGTGTTCATAGCAAAAATACAGGGTTCACAATGTAAATCACTGGACTTATGTTAACTCAGCCTCACAGAAAGCTTCTACATTGAAACAACAAAGGTTAAAGTTTTCCTCCTTCACATCATTCACTTTAATTAACAGTTACTTTCATTACCTAGTTGAGACTATTTAAATACTAAAATGAAGTACAGGCATTTTAAAAATACAGCAAAATACTCAGCTAGCATGAGGACATTGCTAAAGAAATATTGACTATGTTGTTGTCATGCTTTTCACCCATATAGTTTCCCAAACAAGTCTTTCTTGTCGCACTGGCTCCTTGTAAAGAATTTGGGGTTCTCCCTACCTCCTTTGTACTTGGAATGTTTTACAGCTGTATGCCTAATTTGTATTAGTTTTTTGGCAGTGAAAAATGAGCACCTAGCCATATTTTTAACTGCTGTTAAAAGCTGCTGCATGGATATGGCAAGGAATGATGGTTGGAGTCTTAGTGGAACCTGCACTTTAGCATGGAGAAAAGTCTTTGTAAGTATCCTTTACTCCTGGGGGAATTCTGCGCCTCTGCACACATGCAGAATTCATGTCCCTCGCAGATTCTCCTTCCCACCTGGTAGAAAATAGATTCTTCCAGGGAAGTGCTGCAATTACTCCTTTCGCGCACCAGAGACTGCTGTGGCACCAAAAGAAAGGGCAGATGACTCCAGGCCAACCAGCCAGCCATGGAGAGGGATGGGGCAATGGCTGCCTTCCTCACAGTGCCCTGCCTGCAGGGCCAGGTGAGGAGACACAGGACATGGGGTGGATGGGGGGAGAGAAACAGACCGAGGCATATGGTGCTGCTAGGGGGTCACCTAGACTGGGGTTCAGAAGTGCTAGTGTGGGGGTCACAGGAGCTATGTGGGTGACACTATTGGGCC